>JBBMEG010000027.1:4786643-4840703 GCA_037832605.1 Cyclanthera cordifolia
CCGGCTTAATGGCGGACGTTTCTAAACGGCCGACCGTTACATCGCCATAAGTGAGCCGCATCGGTTACAAGGTCGGCTGCTATAAGAGTCAGTTCATTTCTCCCTTTGAAAGGGCGATTCCTAAGCTAAGTATCTTGAGCTAATCCTTAGGGCTTTAAACTATTACCCTAATCCCATTTGTGACTTAGGCATCGGAGGCCCTGTGGCTCACACCACACCGGTGTGCCCTAAATTTGTCTTTTTTGCAGGTCCTTTCGTCCTCAGTTAAACAAATAGTACTGTGGATAGACCGTTGACCATTTTTCAGCATCAACAAATCCTAATGATAAGGGCACTAGTGACCAAAATTTTATCATTAATAATAATAATTCCATATGACAAGAATCGAAGAAATCTACCTATGATTTCTACGTACCTTCACTGATTTCCATATTAATTTTGTGGCTCTGAACCCATTCTTTGATTGTCACATTCGATAAGAACTATAGAAAAAAAGTAAAAAATAGTAGGATAATAAGCTAATTGAAACAAAAAAACTACCAAAAATAAAAAAAACTTACGTATTCAAGATAAGAGCTAAACTCTCATCGGGCGCCTTTTGATCGAGTGAGTTCATAATATAAACAGTCTCATCTTCAGGAACTAGGACTACTAAAATCCAATGGTGCCTAAAATGACATAACAAGAAATTATGACTACACTAAATAGTATCGTCTTCATATATTACACGCTACGAAGTTTAAATTTTAAAAATGCCGGTATTGAAGGGAAAGAAGACACATTGACGGACATCCGTAATCATGACAAAACGATCGGCCAAATTCTTGATGTGCTCTTCTTGATTTTTTTTTTCTCATAATTGATGCAAAACTACTACCGTCCACTAGTAAGTAGTTATCAAGAATCTGTGGATTGTAAGTAGCCCAAATGTAGTTGAAATAGATTTAGGAAACGTTAGTAATAAACCACTGTAACAAAGTTGTTATAATAATTGAAAAGTATATAGTACTTACGTAATGTAACAAAGAATGAGAATGTAGCCAATATCTTCCATCTCACAATACTGCAAAAGGTCTTCTCTTGCATGGAAGCAATTGTTGTGAAATTCAAACATATTCTCGGTAAGATCAATTGACAACATGTCACTATCACTCATACTATGTTTAGCAAAGTGATAAACCAATTTGATTGTGGTTGGAAGCGCATGCCTGATTGATGAGATTGTGTATCTAACACAACCTTTTTACCTTTGTTTGGAACTGACGGCTATGACAATAAATTTAATCTATTATTAGTAAACTAATAGTGTGGTACATACTATAAACAAGAAATGTAAAATTAAATAGCTCTTTTGATATGTTGGTTGTCTTAATAATCCATGAACACAGTCATGTCATAAAATTGTTGATGGCTTGTCCAAGGTATTGAAGCTCGTCATTTAGAGGAATTAGAAGGTCCAAATCCTCGTTATTTTCAATTATTAAATCCACTAACACGTGTGCATTGTACTTTCCTAGTGGAAGACCATGAAGCTTAGCAGGTGCCCCGCTCAATTCATACATTGTGCCAACGGCAACAATGTTGTCAACATTTTCAATGGCAAGTGGACATGTCACACCCTTCAATGAAACACATAGTTATAGTAATGAAATTTAGAAAACATATAAAAAATGAAATTAAATTAATAATATGCAACTTACTTCTTCCAAGTCTTCGACAACGGGATGGACAATGCAGGGTTGATCTCTAATGACTTGAGGCATTTAGAAGATCTCATCTGCTTGCCTTATCGGTTCTTCTCCCAGAATCGGGGGTGATTGATCGTGATTACTTCCCCTACAAGGAGAGCAACCAACTTGGCTAACACGTTCTTGATGCTCGAGTGTTCCCGTACTATCATTTGGACGAGCCATTTTGAAAAAAGCAGATGGAGATAGAAATTGACCAACGCCCCTAACACGTCCTCAGTGCTCGGGTGTTCCCAAGGCTTCAGCCAAAATATTTGCACCTCGATGTGCATTCCTCAACTTATTCTGAAATGAAAATATTATCAATTAATTAAAATTAATCCATCAGAGATTTGAAATGTTAATTGTACTATTAATTAAATATCCTTACAATTCGATTGAAAGCTTCAACCGTGTCATCGACATGCTCTTTATTCTTTCCCTTTCGATCTTCTATCCATAGTAGTGCACGTGAGGATGGATCGGTTTTAATATTTACACCCTAAATCTACCAAACAATGAATTAGTAAAGTAGAATAAAATAATCATAACATATAATATATTAAGGTTTAGAATTCTTACTGGTGGAAGACCATGAATCTTAGCTGATGCAGCCGCTCAATTCATACATTGTGTCAATGGCAACAATGTTGTCTATATTTTCAAAGTAAGTTGACATGCCACACCCTTCAAAGAAACATGTAGTTAGAGTAATACCGATATTAGTTTGATAATATAATAAATGAAATTAATTTAATAATATGCAACTTACTTCTCTTATGTCTTGGACATCAGATGGGCAATGAGTTCTCTAATGACTTGAGGCGTTTGAAGGATCTCATTTGCTTGCCTCATTGGTTCTTCTGGTATCGTGTGTGATTGATTATTATTACTTCCCATACAAGGAGAGCAACCAACTTGACTATTTCATTCAGTTGATGTTTCTCCCATATTAACATTTGGACGAGTCATCGTAAAGAAAACTAATGGAGATAGAATTGACCCATGCCTCTAACACGTCCTCGATGCTCGGGTGTTCCCAAGGCTTCTATCAAAATATCTGCACCTTAATGTGCATTTTCTAACACACCATGAATTTAAAATATTATCAATTAAATTAAAAGTCATCGGAGATTTGAAGTGTGTTAACTGTACTATGAATTAAACATCCTTACAATTCGATTGGAAGCTCAACTGTGTCTTCATCGACTTACACTTTATCATTTTCCTTTCGCCCTTCCATCCATAGTAGTGCACGTGAGGATGGATCAGATTTAATATTTACACCCTAAATCTACCAAACAATAAATTAGTTAAGTGGAAAAAATAATCATAACATGTAATATATATTATGGTTTAGAATTCTTACTAGCTCATGACTGAGTTGAGCATAACCCTTTCTGGCCATATGGTGAGGATATTTAAGAAGATTTCGTCTCTCTTTTTGTTCTTCACTATTTTTTTGTGTTTAATTAACACATTAGTAATATGCTAAACATTAAAATAATATACAAAATACAAAAGAATTAAGTAGTTACCTTAAATTCCTCTGATAATCTAATATTTACAAAATGATCACATTGTTCTTGTGTGGTGTATGAGTATTTTGTAGGCGGGTGGAATATGAGTATTTTGTAGGCGGGTGGACTAACTCCTCATGGTCCATGTTTATAAACGACTTGATATAATCTTTGGTGAGATTATATCCAAACGTTCTGAATGCCCTCGCCATAGACATCATGATCCTATGTTTGGACATAGGATCCACCTAAAATGACATATGTTTAAAATATAATAAAATCGGGTTAGTTATAGTATGTGATACATTACAGTATTTAGTTAGTTAAGTATTTACCTCTATGCAATCTCAGACGTTCTCTTTTAATTGATTGGGAACAGCTGCCCAAGAATTGTAGGTGAGAGGTATATGTAATTTGACACATACACCAATATAACTACACAGACGCACAATCTCCGACTTCTTGACCCATTGAGTTATATTGAACTACCTGCCGCTCTTCAGTCATTCTTTCCTGAGCGAGCTCACGCAAGACTGTCATGCCTCTAGTGAACCTGTTTCGAGCAGGTGTGTTTACGGGTGTACCATCATCATGATCGCTATCCGAGCTAGACATGGTGTCAATCTACACAGTAGAGAGAGGATATGTTAATAAAAATAGATAATTGGTTAAATTATCTTTAGAATGATTAATATATAAGTGAACTAGTCATCATCACAATCACTAACCTATTTATTTATCCATGTACCCTCACAATCATTTCTAGTATAGGTGAACGAGTCATCATCAATAATATTAGGCAATGTTTCGATGACCCCGTACCCACAATCTTGGTCGATATCAACTTCATTACGAACATGATCTTCAACTTTTCTTTCTGGAGGTATCAAAACCACCTATCGACGAGGATCAAGTAGATCTTTTATATAGAAGACTTGTTGCGCTTGAGTGGCTAAAATGAAGGAGTCTAATTTATGTCCAATGCGATTAAGGTCTATGTCTACGTTAATTCCATAATTATTTTCCACCCAATCACATTTGAATAAAACGATTGTAAAATTATGTAATCAAGCTCCCAAATGTCTTGAAGTACGCCATAAAATGTCATTTCTGACATAAGAGGATTTTTGTCCTTCGAACTAGAAACTTGCAAAGTTTGTGCCGTTATCATAACTCCACTATTATGTACACTTCTAAGATCATCTCATTTTTTTGTATGATATTGAATATCATTGACCATATAACTATTATAAGTGGTCACTTCTAAACGAGGTCCATCTGATACCCACCTCAACGTAGATGATATAGAATTGTTGCGAACCCCTAAAGCGAGCCCAACACGATCACGCAACCAAGTAGTGAATTTTCGATTATGTTCGTCTTGAAACCATTTTTTATTTTTAGACCGACTAGGATTCAATTTAGGCAACATCTGCATGTGTTGATCTACAAATGGAAGCACAACGTCTAAGTTATATAGTACATATAAATGAGCTTGATCAATCATATCCTTAGTTCGTGTTTTATAATTGGCAGTAGATAATGACCGATCAATCTTATTTGCATCTACATTATTTGATGATCGCAATCCAACAAATTCAACTCCTTGTAAGAATTTAGAGCAAAACTCTTTCGACTCTTCTACTATATGATTTTCTCCAATGCATACTTCCGGTCGATTTCTATTACGAACATAACCTTTCAAAATCTTCATATATCTTTCAAAAGGATACATTCCACCTCAAATAAACTGGTCCACAAACTTCTATCTCTCTTACAAGATGAACCACAAGGTGAACCATTATTGTGAAAAATGATGTTGAAAAAACTTCTCCAAAAGACATAAAGTGACCACTACATCATCTTGCAATCCTTTCAACTTAGTTGAATCTATCTACTTAGAACATATAGCATTAAAGAAAAAGCATAGACGAATGCTAGCTTATCAAACATGATTTGACAAAATACCGCGAATTGCTACAGGTAGTAGTTGTTGCATCAAAAAATGATGGTCGTGCAATTTTAGATAATGTTTTACACACGCTCAATTTCTCATTTCTTGCTAGTGTGTAACATGATTTCTCATTTTTTGTTAGTGTGTAACATGATGGAAGCAAGAACATTCTTTTCTCTCCAATTTTTGGGGCAAACTCCGATCTGATATTCAATTCAACTAGGTCTTGACGTGTTTTTAACCCATCTTTTATTTAGCCAGGAATATCAAGTAGGGTTCCAATAAAAGTAGAACAAACATTCTTCTCGATGAGCATGACATTGAAACAATGTCGCACGTGAAAATGTTTCCAATACTCCAACTAAAAAAAAAAAGATTTCTTCTTCCAATAAGTGTTTGCATGTTGCTCTTTTCTAGGTCCTTTACCATGAGTAAATTGAATAGTATTTAGTTCTGCAAGAATCTCTTCACCGTTTAACAGTTCAAGAGCTACTCTGAATTCTTGTTCCCTATTAAACGCTTTTTTTTGTCGTCTATATGGGTGCCTAATAGGTAGATATCTCTGATGTCCAAGGTATGTCTCTTTTTCCCCTTTGGTAAATAGATGTTGTTTTCTCTCCACATATCGAACACGCATGATACCCTTTTACAGTACACCTACACAAATTACCGTAGGAAATCATTAATGGTCTATAACAAAATAGCTTTCAAGATGAAACGTTGTTGACGGTGTGCATCAAAACATTCAATACCTCTATTCCATAGCGTTTTCAGATCGTCGACTAATGGTGCTAAATAGACATCTATATCATTTCCTGGTTGTTTGGATCTAGAAAACAATGCATTTAACATCAAATATTTACGCTTCATGCACAACCATGAAGGTAGATTGTAAGTAACCAACATCACTGACCAACAACAATATCTAGTACTTTGGTCTCCGTGTGGATTTAAATCATCTGTTGATAAGGCTAGACGAAGATTTCTTGATGCTAAACAAAATTTGGGTCATATTTCGTCTATTTGTTTCCATGAGAGTGTATCGGCTGGATGTCTTATATTCCCATCGACCTGCCGGTCAGTAGCATGCCACGTTAATAATTTTAAAGTTTCTTTACTTCGAAACATTCGTTCAAATCTTGGAATGGGAGAGAAATTCCACATGACTTTGACTGGAATATTTTTACCCCCTACTTGCACATTCTACCGAACATTCCATCTTGATGTTCCACATGTAGGATGCAATTCGGTATTAGCGAGTTCTTTTCGATACAAACAATAGTCATTGATGCAAGTATGAATCTTTTTATAATTCATTCCTAATGTACTGAAATTTATAAAGCTTAATAGTTAGATATCATAATTTCATTTGGACAAGGTAGTAGAACGCTCAATAGTTCTAACAACTCTGTGAAACTCTTATCGCTCCATCCAAACTTTGCTTTCCAATTATAAAGTTTAATAAATGCAGATATCTTAGTAAAATTATTACAATTTGGGTATAATGGTTTCTTGGCATCCTCTAATGATTGCTCAAATATTTGAAATTTGTTGTTAAAATAATCATGTGCAGCCTCAAACATACGTATTTGGTCATCCAAATCCTCATCTATATTTTTATCGATGGGAACGTTGCATTCATTATTGCTTCTTTTCCTCGATATAGATTCTTCATGCCAAATCCATTTGTCATAACTTTGATCGATACCATTTACAAATAAATGGTCTCTTGCTACATTCACATTTTGGTATTTGGCATTCACACATTTCAAACATGACAAGAAACAACATTTGACCCTTTGGAATGTCGTAAAGCATTTTCTATAAAATCTCAACTCCTAAACTATATTCTTGGGACATTCGATCCTTAAGCATCTACGACTTATCCATATCCCAACTAAAATAATACCAACATAAGCGTAAAAATCCAAACAAAAATTTATAATGCATTATATATTTACTTTAAGACACTACTACTTTAAGGCACTACTTTAAACATATAACTAAACCCACAAACAAACAAATAAATAAAATAGGTATTCAAAGATTAAAGGATGCATAATGTAGGTTAGAAACCCTAGATATTTGAAAGACACTAAATAAAGCAAAATGAGTGAATTAGATGTTGTTGAAAGAAACACACAAAACAAACACCAACATTTCCTTTACTCCATAGCTTTCAAGGTATGGAATAAATAAACTATAGCAAACTAAAAAATAGCAAAAATAGCAAAAAAATAACACAGAAAGTAGTACCTTTGAAATGTAGTAGGTGGAAGAGAAGCTAGGAGCCATAAAATGATGATGAAGAAAAAGAAGAAGAAGAAGAAGAAGAAAGCTTGAAAATTAGAGATTTTTTGCTGTGGGTAAAGGAGAAAAGAAAGCTAAGAAGAAGAAGAAGAAAAGTACTGAAGTTTTTGGGGAAGAAGAAGAAGAATAAAATGCTTGAAAATGGAGTAGGTTTTCGATGAAAATTAGGGAGAAATAAGATTGAAATGAAGAAGAAGACAGAAGAAATGAGGGGGAAGATCAATTTTTTCAAAAATATAACCGAAGAAAGCAAAAGAAATGGTGTCGGTCTGCCCTTTTGGTGTCGGTCAGACCGACACCAAAAGTAATTTGGACCGGTTTTTTAGTAGTTTGGTGTCGATCTGATGGACACCAAAAATAGATTTGGTGTCGGTCACCTTAGGTGTCGGTCTAACCGATACCAAATGTCTGACACCAAAGGTTACCGACACCAAATATCCGTGTTTTTAAAAAAAATTTGAATTGATCGTCATCTATTCCCTCTTTTGTAGTAGTGAAGGATCTCATCTAGGTATTTATTCTTGATGCATAAGTAAACCGACCTTTAAGACTGAAAACATGCCGAATAATACTTGACTAAATTGAAACATTAAATAGTCCATGAACATGAAATAAAATAGAGTACCTAATTTGCAAAATAGAAAACAAACAAGCAAGATAAAACAGTCGCATGTCTCTATAAAGAATTCAATGCGGAAATGAAAATGACATAGAAGATAATGAAGATACAACAAGCCAATGGTCTCCTCAGCTTTAGATCAGCCATCCTGGTAAAGCGCGTGCATACCTGTAGAAGCCCACAAGAAAAAGGGTTAGTTGTTAAACCAAATAAGGATCTGTAACTTGGTATCAACATAAGCATGAATAAAATAATTTGTGATAAATACACAACAAGCAGTTAATGATTTAGTAGATAGTCTCATGTCTTAAGATAATGGGAGGAGGTAGCCTGGATATCTTATGTAACACGATTCCCTACCAAAAGAATTATTATAAAGTATGAACGCATGCGTAGGTATCGTTAATTTGGGATTGTCTACTATGTCTTATAATAAAATATGAATTCATGTCTGGTTATCATATAAGATTGATTGTCTTCCAAGTCTTACAGTGAATAGCTGATCATGGGATTTCATAAGATGACGTAATCATAGAGCATAGCAACATACGTACTCACACAACAGAATGACATGTGTAACATATGAACATGTTTACCTAACACGGATTCCTATTGCATTTCACTAAAGTATACGAATCAATAGTAGGGGCAAATAATCGTACAAGGCATATAACAGTCATAGAATTACATTTAAACCATCAGTGTATATCACCTAATTACTCCTAAACATGCCCATAAATACCCGCAAAATCTCAAGTCAAAAATATGCTCATAAAACCCACCGAACGGTGGTGGCGCTAGCCAGAAAAATCGTCAATGTGTGAAGAAAGCGGCAACGCATGAATCAGACGCGCATGGGACAAATGTTGTAGGCTCGGGTCGACGTGGCACGTGTTGAGTGGATGAAGGCACCTTCGGGGGCGCTTACGCCTGGTTAGGAAAATAACAAGCTTGGGCAATCAAAAGCACAACTTCGAATTTGTGAGTCAGTCTTCACTTGTGGGATCTAACCAGGCGACGTTCGATTGGACGGTTTTCCTCTAGAGCTCACGATTGAGAAACATGTGGGAAATGTTGGTGGCGCTGTCTAAGGTGCAGAGTAACACACTCGGTGATTGACTGTGCATTTTAATGAGTAAGGGGTGAATGGGGTGTGCAACGTGTTAGCCTCTAATTCGTTGTCGCTGGCAGCTATGCGGAACTGGAGGCGATAACATCTAAAAAGTGTGTTGAGTGCACTAAATCCTACGGCGGTCGTCGATGGTTGTAGCTGTTGTCTTCTCGAAGTCAGAAACGCACTGAAATTGAGAGAAAAATGTTGGGCGCCTGCTGATAGGGAAATAATAATCCTAAATGCTCTCTTTTGTTCTTATTTATAAGTCTAAATAACCCCTTAAAATTACCAAAATGCCCATAAGTTTAAAATTGACATTTTTTACCTTTTTTCTAACTTTATCCCGGGATATAACTCATTTAGGTCCTCCAAAGCTAAAATTAAATTTTGGGAGTCTTGATAAGTCCGAAAACTAACATTTATTTACAGGAAATGAATTCTCGGGCTGTTACGAGCTGAATATCGAGCACTAACTTTGATAATATGTATGAAATGTGGATCCACAAGCTTTTGAAAGAATTCAAGATAGAAACTTAAAGTTCATTCGAAATGTTTTGTGACAATCATAGAGCAACCACTATAGCAAAGAATTTTATGCATCACGATAGAACGAAGCAAACGGAGATATATTGTCGTTCATATATTGCAGCTCATATATGATTATATCAATAATAGTCTCTATAGTACGTTCCATTCAAACATCAAGTTTCTATCATTCTAACAAGAGCATTACTGACGATCATATTATATATATTAGTTAACTCCAAGCTACGCTCATATTATATATACAACCTAGCTTTAGGAGTGTATGAATTTATATTTAAATTTAATTATATTAGTATTTGATCTTTTAATTACCCTTTTTTTAATGATTAAGTTAAATATTAGTATTTGATCTTTTATGATTACGTTAAATATTTGAATATACGTATATCTTCATGAAATCTCAACTTTTTATTATCAATTATTGATATATGTTTAATAAAATATTTTACAAATTAAATTTTAATTTAAGCAAACATGAACCTCAACTATCATAAATTACTTACCTACTTTCAGTAGTTTCTTTATAAAAATAAATAAAATGACAATTTAAACGACTATGAATTTCAACAACAATCCGAAGTTAAATTATTATATCAACAATTATTGGAGTTTTCTTCACTTTAAAACAATTTTTAATTAGTTGAATATTGAAATAATTAATTAGTAATAATTTTTAAAATTAATTAAACTTTACAATAATTGTTTGGCCCATTGTTTATGGTGTGAATTAGAAGAAAAATAAACTGTAACACAATAGGATGAAACACAAAATTGCATAGCAAACATAAATTTAATATACTTAGCTTACACAAACATGCATATTAATATAGATTAAGTTAACACTCAGCTGAACTTCTCACCAAGTTTAACTTAACCATCCCAGGAAATAACATTGAACTTGACTTAACATGAATTTATCTTAACACTCAGTTTATCTTAAGAGCCATATAAAATAATACTCAACTTAACTTAGTTTAAGTCTTCGTACCAAATACATTTGGCTAAAATATCAAAAGGTTTCAAAAATACCCTTGACTATTAAAACTTTATAAATTATTTGTATCGTTAATCTTTTTAGAAAAATGTTAAAAATTTTGTTTTAAATACCTAATACCTATTAGGGAAGGGGATTACCCAAACAATGAAACCAACGCGCCACTGGCACTTACGATAGTAAAAACTAATTGAATATTAGCTTAAACTAACTAATACTTTTCGATTAGTCTATTAGTTATATTATACTTTAAATTTTCACGTTTAATGTTATATTAGCACAATTAAGAAAAAGAAATCAAATGTTTATATAACGGTATTGAAGGTTACTTGGACTCGGTTGACCCTAGAGGGGTCTTGATTTCCATAGTCGATCCTTTAGGGACTGTGAACTTCTTAGTAAAATTCTTGGACGCTATACCTTGTGGGTGTAACGATTCTAAGTGTAACTTGAACTCACTCAATCCTTAAGGGGTTTTGACTTCAATAGTCGATCCTTGGGGGGACACGAACCTCTTGTGTCCACCCCTTAGGGGTCGGACATCCTTTTAGCCGACCCCCCAAGGGTTCTAGCATTTTTAGCTGACCCCTTATTGGTTGGACTTGGGTTGCGCAAACCCATAGCGGGTTCTGGCCTCCTGATCAAACCTTAGGGTTCGGGTTGAGACTCGGCCAACCCCAAGGGGTCCTAGTCTCCATGGTCGTTCCTCAGGGGCGACTTTAGGTTTCTCTGTCTACCTTTGAAGGTTGGACTTCGCTTCGGGCGACTCTTGAGGTGTCCTGGCCTCTTTGGGCGACCCCTTGGGGCTAAACTTCTCAGAGTAACTCCTAACCGTTATAAATGGTCTTGGATATTACTTGGACTCGATTGACCCCTAGACGGTCAACTCCATGGCCACCCCCTGTGGGAGCTTTCGCCTCCTCAATGTAACATCCTTGACATTGCAACGTTGAAATACAATCTTGAGTGCTACTTAGACTCTGTCGACCCCTAAGGGTTCCATACCTCCATGGCTGACCCCCCCCCCCCCCGCCCCCCACTACCCCCTCACGGTCGCCCAAAAGGAAGTTTGACCTCTAAAGGGTCAGCAAAAGAGGTTGGAGTAAGAATTATATTTGTTTAGTATCATAGGAAAAAAAATCGTAAAGTGAGAAAGAATAATAGTTATTTTTTAGTAATATTTTTTTAAAATAAAAATTCAATAGAATAATTATTTTGGAGTAAGATTATTTTAAAATATATTTTTATATGGTCAATGACATATCTATTCAAACAAAATGTTAACATTTTTCATTTAAAACAAAATGATGAATTGATTTAAATATTCTTTTTTAAAAAAACAAGGGTATTTTTGAAACTTTTTGAAGTTAAGCATTTTTTAAACCAAATTTTAACGGTTTTCATCCAAATTTAACGACAGGCCATTTTTGAAACATTTGATAAAATTTTCATCCTAATTTAACAACAGGTCATTTTTGAAACTTTTCAATATTCAGGGCCATAAAATATAAAAGTGTGTTTGATAATTTAGCCAATACAATTCAAGTATGATTATGACAAAACAAATAGAAGTATCTAAAAATTTGTAAGAAAATATTTCTACAAAATAAACACGATGATCTAAAAATGTTGAATATCAATAATTGTAGACATATGAGATTTTGAGCCTAAGAAATTTTTAGTTATGATGATTACCTCAAATCAAACTGTTCCTTAAGACTATTCAAAATAAACTTAAATGCTTTAATCACATGTTTGTACTTTGAAGATGGTACAAAAAGGGTGTTCATGTAAGCCTATAACAATCATTTTGTAACTGAAGAAGCATCCACACTAACAAGGAAAAAATTGAGCATACGGATAATAAGTCCATGTTGAACTATTGTATATAAAGAAATTATATAAAAAAAATATTTTTGGGTAAAAATTATAAATGTATTCCTTATAGTCCGAAGAAAATTAGAGTTTAGTCTCAATGATTTAAAATTTAAAATTTTAATATTTATGTTTGGAGAAATCTATAATTTAGTTCCTATAGTTTGAAAGTTTAAAATTTGGTCTCCAAAGTTTGACGAAATCCAAAAAATACCGCAAAATTGATTCAATTCTTTGTAACAATTTATATTTTCATCTATAGTATTTATATAATGAATATTTATGTGACAAACTTCGTATTGGATTTTATTCGGAGGAAGAACCTTATATGTTGAGTCGTGCTTCTCACTTCTTTCTATCGGTTCTTAGGGTAGTACTCCCAACCAACCATTCATCAATTTCAAATAAGGCATTACAAACAAACACAAAATAAGAAAAAATAAGGTTAAAAAAATATATAATATCTTACTCGGCATACCTTTTGCATGACATATCAGGAGAAAATGAAACAAGTTATTGAATAAATTAATTATAAATAATTATCGAATAATTATTACTAAGTTTTGAGAATTATGATTAATATGATGAACATATTAATTGATTAGATAATTATTAAACGAAGAATGTTAATTAATATATTATGACATATTTATTAAAAAATTAATTATTAGATAATTATTAAAATAGAGAATTAATATATTGGATATATTAGTGGTGTGGATTTATTTATTTAATATTATATTGGATATATTATGAAATTGGCATTTATTGATAATTAAAAATAAATAAAACAATATATGAAATATATTGGCCAAATTCGAAAACTATTTCCCTGGAAGTAAAATTAGTTCATTGTATTCAGTTTCATCCATCTCAATTGAATAATTCTCAAATACAAAAACCCTTATGTGAAAGCTGCATTCTCTTTTTCCTCCCAACTAAAAGTTTCAAGCTTCGTTCTCTAAAGATTTCCACCAAGCACTCAGTGCAGCATTGCTTCGACATAAAAACTCGCTAAACTAATTCAGATGCATCAATTCAATGTAAGTCATCATGTTTTTATCAACAACAATTAATCACCTAAGGGAGTTGTTTGAATGTTCGATTTAAATGTATTTAGAAATGAGGATTTACAAATCCACTTCTAAAAACTACATCCAAACAAGCTATTTTAAGTACTCAATATACCTCATCATTTCTAATCACTCCAAATAAGTGCTTATTTCTAATTACTCAAAATAATTTTTCATTCCTAAATATTCAAAATAACTCTTTATTTTGAAACAATTATTAATTTTTTGTGTTCACCTACAGACATTATTAATTAAATTGAGTTTGATATTTGATTAATGATTATATTAAGTTATTAAATAAAATAAAAATTAAATTTATATGATTTTATCATCTATATATACATAACATTATAAATTTTACGATATTAATGTGTGCAGATGAATCGTAAAAGTTATTCATTCAATCCTTTATTGAACTAACACAAATCATTATGAACTTTGCACTTAATATTTTGTTAATTTATTATATAAAATAAAATGTTTAAAAATTAGTTTTTATGATAAATTTGTAATTTATATTAATAAAATTAGATTCAATCATCTTAACAATTTTAATACAAGTAAATACAAAATATAAACATATTTCTAAATTTATAGAGAAATTGGTTAATTTTGTTAAAAAAATTTAAAAAATTATATAAGGACTAGTTTTGATTTTTTTTTTTTTTTTTTTTAGTTTATGGATTAATATAGAACATTTAAAAGTTCATGCACCCAAATGAAACAAATTTGAAGTCTAGAAGCTAAAATTTGACATTTGAAAGTTAAATTTCAAAATGGAACAAAATTCAAAGTTTATGAACCAAACTTGTATTTTAACATGATTTACTTTTATTCTGACACTTTTTTTATGTTGATTTATAAAGTCATTAAAAATATGATGTTTTAACTAAGAATAGTCTAACCTATAAATTAAACAACACGATAAGTTAATAATAATTATTCAATCGATAAATCTTACATAATTGAATACATTTGTAAATTATAAAAGTTTAGCATTATTTAAATAAATTTGATACTTTAAGGAAAAAAACTTTCAAAACAAAATAATTATAATAGATAAAGTGACAAATATTAATGAAAATGAAAGATCATGTACAAATGAAAAATAAGAAGTATCCATACAACTAAAAAAAAAACACAACAATTCCACCAAAATCCACATCCAAGCAAGGTATTACTTACAACTCTTTTGTAAAATATCCACACCCAAACAAGCTATTACCTACGGCTCAGTTATAAAATCTACATCCAAACAAGCTATTATGAGTAATTTCTTTGCTAAAATCTACACCCAAACGAGCTATTGGCTACAACTACTCCATGAAAATCTACATCCAAATGAGCTATTACAACAATCGTTACTTTTAAACACTCAAAATAACTCCTCATTTAAATATTTAAACTAAATCCTCTTCTAAATATGTCACCCAAATAGCCCCTAAGGGTTGAATTAATTCAATAATAATTAATTAGATTAAATTGTCAGAATTTTTTGTGGATACACTCATATTTCCGCGATGTTAATTACATGTTCCTATCCCTCAATTCCTAACAAAACCAGCATTTTCTCGGGTCAATGAGAGATGATACACTTTCTTCAAGTCTCAAAATCAATTCTAAAGGGAACTCTTCTATTCTTCAATAATAGGAAAGGAGAGAATTGCATCTTGTGACGATGTATTCCCTACCCACTCACTACAACGATCGCCAATGTTGGAGGCTTATTAACCTAGTGTTGTTTGACTGACCTTACCTATGCACATCAAATGACGCTTTCATAAAGTAAGAGATCACAATTCACTCAAGATTAAGATCATACTAGCATATAATTATACTAGAAAATACTTTATCAATGTCTATAAAGAAATAACTAGAGAGATCGTTGTATCTCTGGTCCAACCTTATGAAAAAACTTATTTCGCATAGACACTCCACTAATATTCTCCACATGAAAGATTATAAAGATTATATTTTTTTGGCAAACTTTATTCTTAAAATTAGAATATATTAATCTGTAAAATATAGAATAACGTCTTAACTCTCGGCACCTGGAACACATCAACATAATGATGTTTCAAAAAGGAGAAACAAAATCCTTTTATAAATGGTATGGTCAAATGATGAGCTTTGCTCAGTTATCAGTCTCGTTTTGGGAATACGCATTAGGGACCACGTTATTCATTTTAAGCATGGTTCCCACAAAAGAGTGTCTTGGAGAAACCCTATAAGTTGTGGACAGGACGTAAAGGTAGTTTACATCACTTGAGGATTAGTGGATGTCCATGGTTGAATGCAAATCCAAAGAAGTTAGAACCTCATTCGAAGTTATGCATATTCGTCGGCTACCGTAAGAAAATGAGAGACGAGTACTTCTGAAGTCCCTAGGAGAATAATATGTTTGTCTTGACAAACACCATATTCTTAGAAGAGAATTATGTTTGACATCATAAACCTTGATCCACAATAGTGTTGAAAGATTTATCTTCAAATCTTACAACAAGCGTTTTGTTTGGATGGCTCAACAATATAAGATAGTAGAAACTCATCAACTAGGATAGCTGATGAATCCTTAAGATTTGAAAGTCCAATTTCAGTCAGTCATGAAAGACGTTTGGCTCGACACAGCTAACTAACATACTAGTACTATAAGTAGCAACAGTTGCTAGAATATGTCTATCTTGCATATGATGTAAAAATAACCGAGATAGGGAACCATCAACTCATTTTCAACTCTTGTGTTTGAAAAAAAAATGGAGTTAATCCAACATTTATATTACTTATTAAAGTATATGAATCTCGCAAAGTGACAGTGAAAAAAGAAGAGTTCTTAACTTGTACGAAGGTAAAGATATCCTTAACAGTAAACCCGACCAACTCATTTACAAACACCTTTGTCGTAAGCTCTTCATCATATCATAGAGTTTATGTTGGAAACACACTCGGTAATAAAAAAAGCAAAAAAATAATAAAGAATTGAAAGACATGCAACATAAACAATAGAATAAAACATCAATAAAGGAAAATCCAACAAAAAACATAATCACGAAAGCTTGATCCAATAAGCTCAATTAGGTAAATGTGAACCAGAACAAAACCAAATTGGTTCAAAGAATCGATAGTTTAACGTATATATCAAGTCATATCAATCAAACGGGCAATTCAATCGAAACCTAGTAGCCTAAACGACCATTTGGTAGCGTTGAACTTGATGCAATATAGAGTTCATAGCACAAAGGGATTTTGACACAATAGCTTCTTGATCTGCATCACAAGGAGCTTGATCCTTAATTTCGACACACTAGCCTTATTGTTAGTGAATTACCGACGGCGAGCCAACTAACCACAAACGACCAACGCATTTCAAGCCCAGCCTCAATGTGTCCTAAACATTTCTTTCTCATCCACCTTTTTCTCGGTTGAACTTATATTTCCTTCTCCATCTTCGCATCTTTAATTTCCTTTTCCATTAAGTGATGACCTTAATTGCTTCTCCCATCACTTATCGTTAGTAGATAAACCCTTCTTTGCCATCTTCAAGCCAAACAAAATAGAAGAAGAAATCCACATAAAAAAGTTGGAAGAAAACTCATCTTTCGACCCCTCGGTCACCTTTGATGGCAATATTGAATCTTACCAGCCACGACCTATGACAAGGAGCCTCTGTCTCTATACTACTAGATTCCCAACATGTAAAAACAAACTTCTCGACACTTAAGCTAAGGGTATCTCTTAACAAGGATTCATTCCTCTCCATAACTTTTAGAGATTTTTTTTTATATATATTAGAACAAAGCTAATATTTAATTATAATTTTGTCGATTTTCTAATTATATTGAAAAGGTAGATTCATCCATTAAGACAAAACTTTATAAAAACCTTAGATTCTAACTGTCTTTAAACTTTGAAATTCTAAACTAAGCTGTTGATGTTGACATAACTTTTTTACATATTATAAAATATTGGCTGATTTAATATATAGTTTGATTTGTGAGAAATCAATAAAGAAATAAATAACAACCAAACTATCTAAAGTCACGCACATGGTTTAGGTCAAATAGCACATTTATTAATTTATTTTCTACGGCCTGTCTGCATGTAAATCAACTTATATTTATAAAATACACAAGCAAGAGCAAGAGAAAGTTTTCAAATATTACAATTTTAATTTAAATCTTAATTTAAATTGCGTTATTGCATAATTGGATACTCAACAAATAAAATTCAAATTAAATCAAAGAGGCACACGGGAAATACTTTCATAATTTCTTCCACTTTTTAAGAATTAAGGCTCACCATATTTATTGTAAAAGGTGCAGGCTACATAACCCCAACAAAAAAAAAAAACATATCGCCATAAATCCACCCTCTAAATACAAAGGCAGAAAAAAAAAAGGTTTCTCCTAGAAAAAAAACCAAGAGCGATCCAGACTCACAAACTCACTCAGTGAGTGGACTCATTGACAGCGAGTTGCCAAGCTGACGTGGCGATCAAGGGCCGAGTATGCCAGCCAAGCATCAAGCACCCATTGTTCTCTTCCACCCTGTACCCTTCTCTGCCAGCGAATACGGCCAAAAGCATGCTAACCTGCTTGAACGCGTTGGAACCGAGATGAACCGGGTCGAACCCAGCCGATTCCATCCGAGTTCGCCACTGAGTCAAAGACTCGTGCCGCTCGACTCGGTCCGTTCCTTCGCAAGCCACCACATTACAAATCTGCCTCCCAAGATAAATCTCCGACAACAGCACGTCCTGACTTGCTGGTTCAAATCCTGCCGAGGACCCCTCGAGCGAGTCAAACAGGGTGGAGTAATAGTGCAAGGCCTCGGTGAACCGGTCCACGAAAACCGGCCCGTTGTGGTTCGCTTCCTGTTCCGCAATCGTCACGATCTTCGGCTTCGTCGTCTTTATCAAACCCAAGACCTTCTCGATGGCTCCAGGCCACGCCAGAAGCCGGTGGAGATCGAACACCGAGTTCACCGCCACCGCCTCCACCGCCGCTGGCCGAATCGCAAGAGCAGCCGGATCGAGATCCGCGAGATTAGCACACTCGATGTGATTGAACTCGAACTCAACACCAACAGACTCCGCCATCTGCGCCAACTTCCAACCGACTTGCTGCAAGGAATCGCCGGTGGTACCAGGGTGCGGCGGCCCGATTCCAGTCAATCGAAAGGCGGGGGGACCTCCAGGGCGTAATGCGAGGGCCTGCATCAACACCGGCCACTGAATACCCTGATTTAGACTGAAATCGATTACATGAACCCTAGACGCCGTGGCGAAGGCTTCGAGAATAGCTTGATTGGCAGTGAAATGGGCGAATTTAAGATAGGGACAGGACTCGTAAAAGTGCATCTGGAGGAGATCGGAGTAGGAAGAGTAAAGTCCGTCCTGAGGAGACGAGATTCTGTAAATCCGACGAGCTAGGGCTTCCGCGAAATAGGTGGCGACTTTCCTCATCGCTCCGGCTTGCGACGCCGCCAATAATCCGATGTGCTTCACCAGCGCCTCCGCGAGCTTCATATTCCGTTGCTGAACCGCCTCCGCGCAGGCCATAAGACTGTGAACCAGTTGAATCCCCGTCTCCTGCGAATGCTCCTCCACAACCACCACCGGCAACGGCAACGGCAACTGCGGCGAGAAATTCGCCGAACACTCTTCTTCGATTTTCACTCGCTTGCAAGAATTAGTTTCGATTGGCGTTTGGGAATCTTTGGGAGGCAAAACGGCGACGCCAGGAATAGCGCTGAGATCGTACTCCGAATCGTCGTGGTACAAGCGAGAGGGCGTGGGTTGAATCCGTGAGTCGGAGGAATTGAAATCGTTGCTACTGAATCCAGAGATCATATTTTGAACCCAAGAAGAGAGATCGGAAGGGTTGTAATGAACAGTGTCAGAAGCGAAATGAGAAATCCCATCTTCGGGAGCAGTTCCCATCATCATCTCCAACTGCTCAAGCATGTGAGCCACATCCGCCATGTCCGACGATCGAACCTTGTAACCCAAAACAGCAAGCAATTCATCTATTCCGCCGCCGCCGCCGCCGCCTTGCTCCTCCTCTAGTTTAGCAGTGGACGACATTGAAGAACACTCCCCTTTCACAACCTCCCTGCCGCTACGGCCTCTAGATGTATCACCATCCTCGAGCCCCCTCTTCATCTTCATCTTCATCTTCTTCTTCTTCTTCTTCTTCTTCTTCTTCTTCTAAACATGAAAATGGAAATGGGTTTCAGAAGATTCAGATTTATTTTCTCTTGTTTTTCAGTAACGTGAAAACAGCAGAGGATAAGGAACAACAGAGGCCATAATAATAGAAGCCACTTTCCCCTTTTCTTTTTTCTTTTTAAAAATTAAAATTAAAATTTTGGTTTTTTGGGAAATGGAGAAAAAGAGATATATATGAAAAAGCGTTGAGAGGGACGGAGGAAGCCGTGGCAGCACCGCAATTCCCAAAAATTAATACGCTTCTGAATTTCATGATATACATTGCTTACACCCTTTTACCATACTCGAAAATATCATACCTCTTTTTTAATTTAATTGTTTCATTATTTTAAATATAAATGGCTTGTGTTGAAAGGGCTTTAAATTAATGCAAGCTGTGGGGTCCAGCTGTGATATGCTGTTCCCTTTGCAAATTCGCCTTTTTCTTTTTCGTTTTCGCCCACCACTTCACTTCTCTTATGTGCTTCACGCGCGCATCCTATCTTCACTCTTTTAATTATTCAGCTTATACAAACATTGGGATAACTTAATCTCCTGATTTTAAATTAATTAATATTTATACCAACATACTTGGAGTTTATAATCTTGTGCTATATTTTATGACCAAAAGATTGGTGCCAAAAAGAGATCTTCTCTTCGACCCCTCCTCAATAGCTAAGGTTGATGCCTCTTCACTAAAATACATCTATTTACCTTAACATCGCTCGTCGCTTTTAAATTGACTCTCTGATCACAAACAACTCAACCTATGCCTCCACTCAATCAACCTCAGACAATGTGACGTTAGTTCATCTTCCAATGCCCTTCAAATCGCCGAGCTGGTGGGAATTAAGGATAGAAACATGTTATAAATGCCACGTAAGTGTGATTGTTAATTACAAAAATTATTACTTAATTAATCTAATAAATTAATCTACATGCTTTTACACTTTGTGATTGACTTGTTGCAACAAATACTTGATAGGTGAGTTTCTAAACTGACGTGACAGTTCAATTTATTTCATTTCCCCAACAACGACGTCAAAAACTTGATAACAGATCTGCTGGAATGTAATGTTTAGAATACAACACACAACATCAATGAGAGAAGCATCACTAACATCCTATGCAATACAATGTTAGGGGTCGTGCCTTAAAAGTCTAATAGTTTGTATATTTAAGAACGAACATTTAATATTACACATATAATGTCATTTTCAGTTAATAATTAAAAAATATATATTTTTCATAAATTTGTGCATTTAATATTCAAACGTCATTCAATCTTATCACATTAATTGGATTAATGTCGACAAACCCTTAGTTATTAATATGAACACTTGAACAAGTATATGTGGGGCATACAAGTGGATCTAGTTCCAAGTTTATAACCTAAATTGTCTATAGTATATGAACTAAGGCTAGGGTGCCTAAGTCGTGGTCACACTGTAGGTGCAACCCGTTTTGCAATAGTTCCAAGCGACCCGTTCCTAGTTGTTCATGTGGAGACATATGAGTGGAGGCACCTATGCAAAAAGAAGTTTTTGCATATGACAATACCAGAAGTTTTATGATCAATCTAAGGATTATCATATGTCGATGTAACCTTAATCTTGACAGGGTTGCCAACTCCTGCTTTATGAAAGCATCATTTGATGTGCATGGGTGAGACCAGTCAAACAACATTGGGTCAATAAACCTCCCACGTTAGGGATTTTCGTAGTGAGTAACTGGGAACGCAACGTCACACGAAGGAATTCACGTCTTCTCTAATATTGTGGAAGATGTAAAGTTGTTCTCTTAAGAACTGATTATAGGACTTGAACAAAGGGTACTCGCCTCTCATTGGCCTAAGAGGACACTTGTTTATAGTGTGACTATAAACATCTTCTTCAGTAAAGGAACCACTGGCCATTAAGGAGAAAGATGTAGTCGCAAGGGTAGAATAAATTTCTTGTCCCAACTACGAATTACGAACAAGTTCGAGAAGTTAACGAGGAGGGATTGGATCCCAGGTCATTATATCCGTGGACGTTAACTTGTCCTATAGTGCGAGAAAGTTTATCATAGGCATTTAATGAAATAAGCCTGATGTTAATGAGGAGAGATTGAATTCTAGGTCATTGTAGCTTTCAATCTATAGGTTCACCGATCCCCGGGCTAGCTCATTATCGCTGGTACACTGTTTCATTAGAGAAATGAATTTGAATAGTTCAAATTCAAAGGATTAATTATGTGGGACATAATTAATATGAGTATTACGTTTAATGGTTAAACTTAATTAATTAATATATTGGATGTGTTAAATATAATATTTATTAGATAAATATTATTGAGGAAAAATAAACTTATTAGATAAATTAATTATAAATAAGTATGAGATTGTTATTAAGTTCTCAGTTGTAAATATGTTGGATATATTTGATTAATAATTATTGGATAATTTAAATTTGAGAATTATAAATTAATATCTTGGAAATATTAATTGGTTTAATAATTATTGATAATTAGTAAATGGAGAATATTAATTAATATGTTGGACATATTGATTGATTTAATTATAAAGTAGAGAAATAATATATTGGATATATTAATTATACAGATTTATTTATTTAAATAATATTTTGGATATATTATGATTTTGGAATTTATTGGATAAATATCAAATAAAAAAAAAAAACAATATTACAAATTTTTGAAATATGTATTTAAAATTAGGAAAGAAAAATCTTTGATTTTTGTAGTATATTTAATATTAGATATTCAAAGATAGTATATTTTTCTATTTTAAATATTCATTCCTCTACTATAAATAGAAGGTCTTGGGGGTATTCATTTTCATTTCACTCAGTTCACATAAAACTAATTCTCCAATTGAGAAATGATCCTCTTAAAACTGAGTCATCTCTTTTCCTCCTGTTAAAATATCTTCCTAACTTCTTTAGCCTGGAAGATTGAAAGAGACCAATCAAGAAGGTCTAGGGAACTCATCGTGATCCTACTCAGCACGTTCAACGTTCAAGGAATTGATCGTAATCCTATCCAGCATAAAGACCCGCAAGAATTGATCAGAGTCAAGGTGAGTCATTTATTATTCAACAACAGCTAATCACCTAAGGGTTGTATGTAGATTAATAATTAATTGGATTAATTATTAATAAAATAGTTTTTTGTAATTACATACACGCTTTCGCCGCGTTATTTGCGTGCTCCTACCCCACATTCTCTAACGTACAAACAAGACTTCTATGAAAACACAAGTATATCCTATCAATTGTATCAAGTAATAAATATCAAAGTCATCTATTCAAGGACGGATTCTTTGAAGTAATTTTATACTCTGGTTCAGAAATGCCAACATTCAATAATAAGGTAGGTACATGCATTAATGAATAACATGAATGCTAAGTTAGAGTAAGTACGTAAATCATAAAAGTATTGAAATCAGTTAGCTATGAGAAGCGCCATGGTAGAGATTAAGGTTTATGCTGCACATCAATGCCTTTCTCCCGAATATACATTCTCTCTTAATGTTGTTCGCATTAAGGATGTGCTTCGTATTCATTAGTGGGATGACTATTGGGGACCCTTTCTAAACCTACTAGTCAAGTCGAGTAGTGAACCTAATAACAACGGTAAGGACCTTTCATTTTACCACCTTCAATCTCGATAGCGAAGTAAAGCGTAAACGATAAGTGGATGGCCAGTCGACCTCATTAGTTAGCATACTTACTTTGTAAATAATAATTCTACCTTGTCATCATTAACCTACTCAAAACCTTAATTAAAAAAATAACTTACAAATACTCAATGAGAATGCATGCACTATTAATGGCTCGACATGCATTGATTATGCTCCTATCAAATAGAAGTTAACCCTCCACACACTACAATATCATTTACACAGCAAATAAAAGCACAAATCTAAATATAAAGCATTAAATAAATTAAATTTCATTAAAATAAAATATGTTACAGATATAGTTTGGAAGATAAGTCAGAAAGGAATAGTAGAGGAATTATCCCTTGCATATGTGTCACTCATATGAATGCTGAGGACGGTAAGACAGCTACCTCGCACTTCAGCTTCGTGCCAATTAAGTTGGTTACAATGTCCTATGCAATGACAATGTCCCTAGAAATGAGTAATTCACTCTTTCATCTTTTTTTACTAAAAATTAAACAAACGTTGATTTGTACAATAACTCAAACTTCGACATCTAAGCTTGCTGATGATGGTTCTTTATATAAGCTTGGAACTCCCATGTTTTTCTCATCAATCCACCACTTCCTCGATTTTAAGAAGCTATTTTTTGTGGTCTTTGAATTGCTACCAAATGATCTTACTTGGGCAAGAAGCTACAAATCATAGTCGTTCAATCGATCTTTGATCCACGTGAAATGATAATTTGTGTTTCTTCAACCTTTAATTCAGATGCATTAAGAATGCGGTCAGCAATGGGAATGCACTGCGCTTTATCACTTCTAGAAATCTGCACTGTCTTTAGGAATGTGCCTAACATTGACAATGAGACCAATAGTGGGAATGTGGCCAACATTTAGAATGCACTCAAGAGTGCGACCAAAATTGAGAATGCGACTATCATTGGGATTTTCCTGACTTGATTAATGCCCTTAGCAACTTGTATTTCTGTGCTAGTATGAATGCTTCTAACTTTGATGCGTTTTTGGCAATAAAATGATAAAAATATCCAATTTAACATGATAAAAGTAAAATCTCCATTTTTCCATATTCAACCTATCTAAATTGACAAAGTTGTGTTTTTATCTTAATAACTTCCTATATTTTCATGCTTTTCTTATAATATTAACCTTTAGAATACATGAATAATAGGTAAAAGTAAGCTAGATACTCTCTATTTTGAGAGTTATCACACCCCCAAACTTAAATATTGCTAGTTTCGAGCAATCCACTTTATCTATAGAAATGATTGTTAGTTCTCATTGAAAGACTTGAAAATACAATATAATTACAATGATCTTAGTATTAGGATCTATAGTAAAAAAATTTATCATAAACTAAAATTTTCTAGCATTGGCTTCTATTCTTTGGTAATTCGAAATTTTATTACTTTCTTTTATTCCTTCCGTTTACTTATTCCTACATAGAATGATATTCCAAATGCTTCTACTAGTTGAATACTTCTTGCTTATAACCATATTTTCTAAAACTCAAATCCTAAAAGCTTGACCAAAGTAAATGCTTGGGACTTTCATTCTTACACACACTTTTGGAATCTCAAATACCCTACTTGGGTAAAGAAGCCATCTAAGCAAATAGAACAATCTTAATCTTGAATCATTTTTTAAGTAGAGGAATACTTTGAGAAACCATGACTTCTAGTCTTCTTTTTTTTTTTTTCACATTGCCTTCCGCATTGTACTACTTTGGTTTTTGTTTTCATAGCATCAATTTCTTCAAAATATTTTGCTCCAACTGGAGATCCCTCACCCTCAAATTTATACTCTTCATTGTCCTCAATGAGGTGAGGTCACTTCCCTCAAACTTGATTGTTTCTAAGTATGAAGAAATGATGTTTCAAGCTTTTTGTATCAATGTTGGGTGCATTCTTAGTGTACTATTCTATTTAAGAATTAAACTAATCGAAGCTTAGAGATAATCTAAAATTTCCTAAAACTAAAAAGTTTCAACTAGACTAGCTAGTTTTGGTTTGCTCAAAAAATTTCAACAAGAGAACAAAATGGTGAGATTATAAAATAAACATGTTATGAACAAGTAAATAATGCATAAAACAGTCAAATTTTAACAAGTTTCAACTAGTCATTGGATCTGAATTCATGGAAATTGACTACTAAGATCTTAATCAACAACTTTATTTGCAGAAAAATTAAAAAAAAAAAAAGAATTGTAAAAGAAAAGAAAAATATCATGTAAGGATGTAATGTTAGCGTGGAACAACCAGAATTAGATCAATAAAGTTAAATAGACAAAAGAAAAAATGAAGCAAAAAATAAATATTAATTACTGGCAAAAGATGTTAGCAATATATACAAGTAATGAATAAAATAGAAAAAATTATTTAATAAAATTATCAAGGAAAGGATTTAAAATGAAGGGTTTCGGGTAGCGGGTTCTTCATCTTCTTAAATAGGCGAAGGTGGGACCCAATGTTGAGTAACCTCGCTCGGGAATGTGAAGAACTGAATGTCCTCAATATTTGCCTCAACAAACTATCTCACAAATGTGTTCTGCCTTTCTGTATATTCCCAATAGACTTAGGATTGCCTGAAGAAATGCTTCTATTGGCTCTTCATTTCAGCCAATTGCCTTAGAACTTCACTAATGTCAGCCGCAACACCAATGTTTTGTCGACCCACGACCACCCTTGTTCTAAATTTGGTGATTTGACATGATAGTCGAGGTGCTAACGTTTCGTCAGCTGATGTTGGTCGCACTCTTGGCTTAAGTAAAGAAACGTGATTGTGTGAAGGAAGAAAATTAAGTCTTGTAGCGTCTTATTGATGCAGCGCTTGACCTCTGCCTCCAGGATGTGGCCCATATCAATACCGAGTCTCTTATATAGAGCATAGAGCAGTAGTACTCTTATCCTAGTCACATCCTATCATGAGTGGTTGACATTAAACTTGTTTGCACGAAGTTTAACCAACAGTGTGCTTCAGCATTGAGAAATACAGTCTGCAACACTCTTGATTCCATGTTGATACGCTTCAATCAATCTGTACTCCACAGACTCTGTTGTTGTATATTATCTCCTCGTTGATGTTCACGTAGAATTTGTGAACCCATTTTGGCCTTGCTTCTTCTTTTGGCCTCACTAACTTTTGCCATTTGCGCCTTTAATGGCTTTACTAATCTCCTCTGGCATATCAATCTTGGGAAAAACCATGCTTTAAAAGCAATGCCCTATATTTGAAAGATATGTATCTCTCATCAACCTTTGCAGAGACTAGATTGATTTCTAGTTGTACTTCTTCTCTAATGTTCTTCCACTTTTTGGATGGGGAGGACATTCCTAGAGAATGGCTATTCCATTCCTTTTCCTTCTTCTTTCAGCTTCTTCTCTTTTATTCTCTTCCATTGTTGGCTCGGGGTCTTTTCCTTAGGTGCTTCCCCTTTAGAGTCAACATTTTCTTCTTCCTCGACTCAATGCTCAAAGTCCGATTATGCTCTTTGCATAGGCTCGAGCCTAGGCATTTCCTCTAGAGTGGTTGTGACCATCTTATTTGTCTCATCTTATTCTTCTTCATCATCTTCTTCTTTATTTGAAGAAAACTCTTTAGAATAGATGGTTAATGGAATCTACATTTAAACATGCGACGATGGCTCTAAAACAATCCCTTAACTTCAATAAGCTATGGACTGACATTCTAAGAAATGGAGTTTTAGGATGGAGAATTATGGTTGCAGATGCAACGACCGGCGATAAAGAAACAATAAATAAAAAAATCAAAGAAGAACTGAAAAGGAAGATGAAACATAAATGAACATAAACTAAGAAAACACTAACATGTAGATGAAAAAACTGAGAGCATCGACCAGATCTCGTGCTCTCGCTAGGAATCTTGAACTTGACTCTACGAAGCCCTAAGCATGGTGAACTTTCTAAGAGAAAATCCTAAAAAGAAGAGAAAATGAATTGGTTTTTATTTCTTTTATTTATAGGCTTCAAAGAGTTAGAATCGAATCAAATAAGAGAAGATACGATATATTCTATCAAGGAATTGGTAAATGAGTTAACCGAGTCTTAGATCAAAATACGATAACTAGAATCATATAGATAAAAGGTATCCTTGTATTAGGTTTTTGATTGAGAAAAGTCTCATGCTAGGAAGAAGCATTGACCTTGTTCACACGAGATTTCGGCAAAGAAGATGATTGCGAGACACGTGTAAATTTGGAATATATATTTGTATTGATTTGAATATGTGCGAATGTGGGGTACAATCTCTAATATGTTCCTCAGGTTCTTTCTCTCTCATATGTAAATACTTTGAATGCTTACAAATTGTTCTCGAATGAAGAATTGTCTCAAGGGCTTTGTAGCTTGTTCTTAAGGTTGAATTTGTTGGTGTTCGATCGACTTTTGGCTTGTTGATCTTCTTTATGGTTGATCACTGACTTATTGATCTTTGGATCGGCCCCTGACTTGTTGATAAACTTTGGATGATCGGTCTTCGACTTGTTGATCATGGGATCGATCTTCGACTTGTTTATCGTGGGATTGATCGTTGACTTGTTGATATTTGGATCAATCTCTGACTTGTTGATCTAACTGGATGATCGGTCTTTGACTTGTTGATCGTGGGATTGGCCGTTGATTTATTAATCTTCTTTGATGATCTGTTTATGAAGAACACAATGTGTGACGTTTTTCGTGTTTGAGCGACTTGTTTATGAATCGCTCCATCTTCGATTTGCATATTAGCTTTAGAAGCATGTTTGATCCTTAGAAATTTGGAGAGTCTTCTATCTTGATGAATTCTCTCTATAGTTTCAAATCTCTACTCTTGAAATTGGAGGAAAGTTTATCTATTTATAGAGCTTCCATGGACCTTGGGCTTGGGCCTTGATGAGCTTTTGGGTTTGAGCCTTGGGTTTGACAAATTGGACTTGTTTACATGGACATGAGTCTTCATCTGCCCTTGGGCCACCAATAAAACTTAGGTCTTATTTAATTTTGACCTAATTTCAAAATAAAACAAAAATTTGATCCAATTTAATTTTGAGAAATATTGTCTCAAAAATTAATTTAATTTTGTCGTTAAATTTGAGATAATGATGTTGCAATTTATGATTGATCAAAATTTCTCAGTCAACAAATCCTCTTTTCGAGGTTTGTGCACAATTATGTGTGGATGATTCTCGAAAAAAAAATGATAGTTTTCAGTTGCAACATGAACTTGATTTTTGCTCATTTGACTCTATGAAGCGCCAGTTTATTCATAAGAGCTTGAATTTTGGTCATACTTTAGAACATTTTTCTTTGACCTGATGTCGATTAAGTTGAGCAAAATTTGGAACTTTCTTATATCTTCGAAAATGAAGTTGTGTCCATTTTCTTGGCTTGAATTTAAGAAGAGTTGCTTGCCCCTATAATCTTGATTTTGCAAAAAAAAAAAAAAAAATCATCCCAATTTGAAATGTTACCAGAAGGACTTGAATGAACATGATGTCTTTGTTTGGCCTTAAGTAAGAGATATGCCACATTAACATCTTCAAAAGTAGTGCATTGACTAAACCAAATATGAGAGATAGATGAGTGGTAGTTAACATGATTAAATTTACCCCATCTTATCATCTTAGGTTAATTGGTGATGTACATAATACTACTTAGTACCATAATTGAGGTCTTCGGTTTAAGATTTTGCAATGTCTTTTTCTCCCCTATTTAATTTTGCAATTACAAATAGCAACGAAAAAGAGAATGAAAATGACTCAAACTTGAAGATGGAGAAACTTGGTGTGGTGAAACGCGAACTTGAAGAAGGCAACGACAAACTCGAACTTGATGAGACCGGCAACAAACTCAAACTTGGAGAGAACGTGATGACCTCGAACTTGGAGAGGCGATTACCTCAAAATTGAACATCAACCAAATTTTCATATGCATATATCCACCTTGAATATCTTCTGATGCAGTTTAATCTCTTGTTATAAGGAGCATTTTATGTAGATGTCTTCATCACGAATAATAATATTTAGTTCCTTGTCGTGAGCAAGAGTTGCTAATTCTTCAAATGTGCGAGGCTTTATACCTTGGAGAATATATAGAAGTTCCCAATGCATGCCTTGAATGCACATTTCGACTGTGGATAGCTCAGTGATGTGATCTTTGCAATCAAGACTTAGAGCTCTTCAAATATTGATGTAGTCGACACCATATTCGCCCTCATGTTGTTTTGCATTTGTCAGTTCTATCATGCTGACAGTACGTCTATTGCTTCAGCCTCTAAATTAGTGTACCAGTCAAATGCATTATCTTTTAAGGATAAAAAAAAATGTCTGATGAGAAGATCTTCTCGAGTGCCAACAGTTTCACAAGTTTCTATGAAGTGCACGACATGTTCCTTGGGATTGTCTTTTCCGTCGAATTGTTGGAACTTAGGTGGCTGATACCCAGCTGGCATTCTTAGGCTATCTATCCTCTTTGTATATGGCTTGGGGTAGAAGAGAGAACTTTGAGTTGACCCACCAGTTTGAGCTTTGATAGAGTTTACAATCATGTCCTGCAGTTGTTGGACAAATAAGGACGCGATCGAGGTTGATTTTTGTGGTTGTTCCTCTGGGAGCTTTTCCTTATCATTTTTTCGTTCAATTGGAGTTTGACTTGATTCAACTGCTTCTCTATTCTGCAATTGATTTTTTCAGGAAGGCAATCTCTAAGTCTCGATCCTCAATTGTTCTTTGCATTTGCTCGAGCTTTCTCTCGAACTCTGTCATTCTATCGTCAGCTTCTACGCTAACCATCATTCTAGACATCACGTTGGCATTGTTCTTGACAATGGCTTTATCAAAAATTTCTTCAACTCACTTCGCAATTGGCTTGATCGCAATTACTTGAGGTGTAATCTCATACTCATTTATCTTGGTTGACTTTGAGCTGTTGCGCGTCATAGATCCAGCATAAGCATATGAAGCAATTATCTTCGATGCAACTCTTTCAGATGCGATTGTAGCTTCTGTCGCTGCAGCAGACTTGACTGTTACTTTTGGCAATAACATTGAGGTCTCTGATACGACAACAGATTTTGATGCGATATTTTCAGATGCCATGCTTGATTTTATTTATTTATTTTAGAGAGAATGAGATGAGAGGTAGAGAGGTCCCACTGGGTGTGCCAAATTTGTTCACACAAGATTTCAGCAAAGAAGATGATTGTGAGACACGTGTAAATTTGGAATATATATTTGTATTGATTTGAATATGTGCGAATGTGGGGTACAATCTCTAATATGTTCCTCTGATTCTTTCTCTCTCCTATGTAAATATTTTGAGGGCTTCACAGCTTGTTCTCGAATGAAGAATTGTCTCAAGGGCTTTGCAACTTGCTATTGAGGTTGAATTTGTTGGTGTTCGATCGGCCTTTGGCTTGTTGATCTTCTTTATGGTTGATCACTGACTTGTTGATCTTTGGATCGGTCTCTGACTTGTTGATCTACTTTGGATGATCGGTCTTCAACTTGTTGATCATGGGATTGGTCTTTGACTTGTTGATCGTGGGATCGATCGTTGACTTGTTGATCGTGAGATCGGTTGTTGATTTGTTGATCTTTGGATCAATCTCTGACTTGTTGATCTAATTGGATGATCGGTCTTTGACTTGTTGATCGTGGGATCGACCATTGACTTATTGATCTTTTTTGATGAGCTTTTTATGAAGAACACAATGTGTGTTCTTCATGTTTGAGTGACTTGTTTATGAAATCACTCCACCTTCGAAGTGCATATTAGCTTCAAAAGCGTGTTTGATCCTTAGAAATTTGGGGAGTCTTCTATCTTGATGAATTCTCTTTGTAGTTTCAAATTTTTGCTCTTGAAATTGGAGGAAAGTTTATCTATTTATAGAACTTCCATGGATTTTGGGCTTGGGCCTTGATGAGCTTTTGGGTTTGAGCCTTGGGCTTGGTCCATTGGACTTGTTTATATGGACATGAGTCTTCATATGCACTTGGACCACCAATTAAACTTGAGTCTTATTTAATTTTGACCCAATTTCAAAATAAAACAAACTTTTGATACAATTTAATTTTGAGAAATATTGTCTCAAAAGTTAATTTAATTTTGTCATTAAATTGAAGATAATGATGTGACAATTTATGATTGACCGAAATTTCTTAGTTAACAAACCTATCCTTCAACGACACTTGTTCTAAACATTTGTAGTTGTACAATGGCATTAATAACATTAATTGTCGGTTTTCCTGTGACTGTAACTTGAGAAGTTTTAAAATCAATTTTAATGCAAAACATATGGGTAACTTAGATGGAATTTCAAACTAAAATGTTCACCTAATAATCAAGAAACATGACTAAATCATTAATCTCAATATTGTCTAGTGACAAATTATTTGTAGAAAATCTATAACCTAGAAAAATAATATCAACATGATCTTATTTTTAGACGACAAGATACTTGCTATAATGAAGGATGATCCTCCAAAAGTTGTAGCTTATGCAACTACGAAATGTTTGCGAAATGCATGTTTATTGGCTCCAAAAGTTGTAGCTTATGCAACGCGAAATGTTTGCGAAATGCATGTTTATTGGCTTGCTGCGAATAAAAAGACTAAGTCTATATGTTGGTGTATGTCTCGAACATCCCAGCCACGAAGCCTACGAGCATGTCACAACTTATCACAAGATGAAATCCTTACATTAGATGCAAAGTTGGCTTGAAACCATGGAGTTTTCATAATATCCAACTTAAATAACTACTTATCAGGAAAGTTACGCGAATGACGATGCCATGTGCATCATTTTCTAGATGTTCTAAGCATGATGATTATCCGAAACCAAATTCTCACACCCTTTCGTATCCTAGATATTTGGTTTGGTCATAAGATACTGAATTGCTGCATGGTCTATAAAAACAATAATCTTTGATCCAACTAGATATGATCTAAATTTCTCCAACGAAGCCACAATGCAATAGTTCTTTTTCTTTAATGGTGTAATTAACTTGAGCCTCACTCAATGTTTTGCTTGCATAGTAGATCGACTGAATTAACTTCTCTTTCTTTTTCCTAGAACTCCTCTAACCACATAAGCTAAAATGGCTTTGTTCAATCTGGTGACACAAAAGCTTTGATCCTACTAGAAAGCATGTTGCACTCTTCTTTTTCACTTTTAAGAGATATTGATTCAGCATCATCCCGATTTAAAGAGTATTTAGTTATTTTCTCTTCTACTACTTCAACAACTACTTCTTCTATATAACTTATCATTAAACAAATCTCATACTTTGCAGGATATCTTAATGAATAAAAAATATTAAAGTAAACTTGTCGATCACTCATCATAATCTTCTTTCTGTTTTCAAGAATGGCCGACCTAAGATGATGGGAACATGCTTGTCTACTTCATAATCTAATACTATAAAGTCATAAGGGAATATGAACTTGTCTACTTGAATTAGAATATCTTCAAATTTACCCTCGAGATTTGAGGGTAACTGTAGTTGGCTTAGCTTCACTAATGCCAAATGCCTTATAAATAGGTAAGGGCATTAATTTAATGTTGGCACCCAGATCAGATAGAACTCTCCCTTGAGATTTACCTCCAATAGAAACTGGAATAGTACAAGATCCAAGATCTCCTTCCTTCCTCGGGATTTTACTCCTCATTATGACACTATATTTTTCAAATAACGAGATAATTTTGAATACTTCAAATTTACTCGTTTCAAAAAGTGTATCTTTCAAGAACTTAGTATAATTAGGCATCTAACTCAATGCTTCCACCAATGGGATATTGATGTGAGTTTTAATAAGAATGTCTAAAACTTTTCAAAAACAATTTCGTCCCTCTTCTTCTTGTTCAACCATTGTGGATAAGAAGGAAATAGTGGTATAAACATAGGTGTTTAACCTTCATTCTTCTTTTTCTTAGTTGAATTGTCTAGGCTCTTGACCTTACTAAACTCATTTCTTAAATAGCAATATCTCCTAAGATTTCACCTATGACATTGTTAGCACTAATGAAGCCTTCCGCATTGGCATCACCAGTAACTTTTCCTTGTAACTCCACTCTTAACTTATCTTTCGAATGCTTGTCCTTCATTTCATTTGTCAACTTATTTCCAACTTTAAGTTCAATTGATTAAACTTTCTTTTTTTTCTTCTCATTTTACATGTTCAGTGTCCGAAGAAAGTTATCCTAAAAGTTCGTTTCATAGCTTTGATGTTAGTTGCCTAACTTGTCACTCCAGATTTCTCAATGTGTTATGTTAGCAATTAACTACAACATTAGTCTTGATGATATATTCCTTCAACAAAACTTCCAGACAAGTTCATGCAACTTTCTGTTGAGGGTTGGATTTTTGAAAAATTCAATTGTTGTGGAAATTTTGATGGGTTCCATTACCTTGGTTTTGGTTTCCAAATCCGGAGAAATTATTTTCTTTTGGTTGATGCTGGGGATTACTGATGGGATTCCCTGGCTGAGACTAAGAGAAACTAGGGAGTTACTAGGATAGGAATAAGAATTGAGAGGTTGTTTAAAGTTATTTTCATCTCTCATATACATCAAAGCCACTGAATTGTTAGGACAACAACAACAGCTTTGAAGGGTTACCACAAGTCATACAACTTTCTTTCGGTTGTTGCCTGTTTGTTGATGCATTATGAAATTGTGTAGTTTTCAATTGATGATTTTTCATAGCATTGGCCATTTGAGGTCATTTGCGCGAATTGATGTTAATGCATCAAAGTCAGCTTTCTCACTTTTCTTCCCAATAGCTTTGGGCTTAGACCATTGACAGTAGTCTAAAAAAATGGTTTCTAAGATATCGAAAGGTTTATTATAGGTTATTCTTAGCAACAAACCATTCGCAGATGCATCTAACATCACTTAGATTGCTCGTTCTAACCCATTATAAAATTGTTCCATCTGAATGGAATATGGTAGCCCATGGTTGGGACATTTTCTTAGCAACTCTTTGAATCTCTCTCAGGCTTCACTCACAATCTCATCCTGGTGTTATCTAAATCCAACGATTTCATTTCTCACTTCAAAATTTCTAGTCGGAGGATAGTATTTTGTAATAAAACTTTCAGCTAATGTATTCTAAGATATGAGAGTGTCAGGAGGCAAAGTTATCCACCAGAACTTTAGCAATTTCCTTAAATAAGTAATAACCTTGTGGTTTTTCCATCTATTGTTTTTGTTCTGAAAGAGAGTTTAAGGTTTTAGGACATCTAGGTCGAATGTTCAACATCATGAGACAAAGTAGTTCTTTTTCAAGAGTAGGGAGTTATATCATGTCCACCAGATGACCTTATCCTACCTCAATTTGCTATGCTTCCGTAATCATATTTTGTCAAAAAAATACTAAATAAGGTCATATGAGCAAGTGTACAATCTAAATTGTAGTCAAATTTTAATCTTTCTTAAAAGTTCATTCATCTTTAAAGATTTGGTTATGATCACTTATCAAGTCAATATGCAAAAATTGTGTGGGAAAATTGATTTGTTCTCGATCTGAATGGTAAATGCTTAAGTAAACAACAATGATTAAGCCAAGATAATAATAACAAACAACAATCATTTCACTTGATTGGAATGACGTCCAGATTAGGTTACGGAAATCACATTGCTACTACATTGAATGTAATGCTATAACAATCTGAAATCACATAAACTTAATGCTATAACAATCTGAAATCACATAAACTTAATTCTACCGAGATAGATTTAGTTCCTCATTATTACAAAAATAATCGAATCAACAAATGCAACAAAAATAATAATCATAATTGAGAATCATAATAAAAAACAACGAATGGAATCAAATTTTTTATGCAATCGTAATAGCAATTTCAGAATCAACTAACTTAACTCAAAATCAAATCGAAACTTCAATCAATTAAACATAATACAATGATCATTCAATTAAATTCGATACAAGAAAAAATCACAATCAAAACGTAATCAAAATTCGAAGAGCAGCAATCAAAAGTGAAAGAAAGAATTAGAGAGAAAAAGCTTGGATCAAAGAGTGCAAAAAAGAAGAAGCTCTAGATCCAAACTTCTTCCTTTGCTTCCAATCGTTGAAGCTAACTCAACTAAAATTTTCACTCTCAAATCTAATTAGAATTTGAAAATGACTTGGGAATAACTATGTGCTTACAATTGCTTTCGTAATGAAACAATATATACTAAATTCTTCAACGACTAAGATCTATTCATTCCACCTTGAGATTCACGTCCCTCTTAGGATTCTACCACATGTTTAGTGAAACGTGCTATTAAACAATATCCTTCTTCAATCAATATGCCTCAGCTAAGTACTGATAATTGTCATTTTCGAATTAAGATTCCAAATACTTTCTTAAGCATTAAAAAAATCTATATTCAGCTTCTCTAGTAAAATATTGATTAATCACACATTTATGCAATAAAAATTAAATTAAATTGCAAAAATATCATATCTTTATAGATATTGCTACTTCACATATTGGCAAATGAAATCGATGTTGTAGCAATTAATATTATCTCTAAATTTTCTAATTTATGACATAATTTTCTAAGTAAACTCATTTGAAGATAACAAATAACTTTCATATCTAAGAGTTAAGAATTTTATCATTAAGCATTTAATTGTAGTAGCATCTCATTTCTTTTCTTATTTTCTTTCGACTGAATACACCCATTTTAAAACTTCAAATGGGGCACTTCAAGGAAATAAATGTTTATTCTGCTAACCATCTTATAATTCTCAAGGGAGCAAAAAGAATCCTGCCTAAGTAAAGAAGCCTGCCTAAGTAAAGAGGAGAGCTGGAAAGCTAAAGCATCATGTCAAACAGTAGAGTTCCTAAAGAAAGCTTGGACTGCTAGCCATTTGATTCAGCTTAACTCTCATTATTTTCTCACTCACTCATTTTGTATCCAGCAATTTAGGCTACCAACCTAAAAAAATTCTCATCTTTTTTTCAGCATAATGGCTACTAGCCAATTAATTTTTCTAAATGCTGAACATTCTCTTCTCTGGTATAAACTTTTAGAATGACCAGAACTTTTTCTTTGGGAAGCTTTCACAATCTCCAAATTTAAAGGTTTAATTGTCTCCTATGAAACTCCCCAATCTACAGACTTGACTTTTTATAAAAAATTTAAGTTTGAACTATATCTTCATGAAAATGATGAAGCTCATAAATGACCTAATTCAAAATCTCTTCTTTAAAACAACTTATTAGAACTAGTCGAAAAGTTAAAACAATTTGATCAATTACATCAATTTAATAAAATTTCAACATATTTCTTCAAAAGAATAAAGAATTTAAGATTAGTACTCAATTGACATAAAACTCATAAAAAGATCTTCTATTAATTTCAATTTTCTTTCACAAAAACAACTGATAGATTTTTTTTTTTTTTCCTTTTCTTTTCAAGAGAGCTTTCTAGCCTACCCTCTCGCATCACAAACAAGAAACTTTTCTTCTTTTTTTTTTTCAGAATTTAAAAACTAAACTTCCTAAACAAACTAAGCAAACACAATCAACAAAAAAACAAGCAACACTCACAAGCAGTCATTAATCAGAACAGTAACAAATAGAGGAGAAAGTTAGTCATCATCCTCGTAAAACTCTTCATCACGAGTAGAACTATATTTAGGTTAGCTTGCCTAGAGCTGAAGCAAGATGGTAGGGAATTCAAGAAATTCAATGTTAAATTCTGCTTTAGCTTGTAAAGTATGCTTCAGTATTAAGTCTCTTTGTTGCCCACACTCCCAGTACTCCTTCATCTAGCTCTGGATGTAATGATCTTTGCCATGCATCAATTTCATTCGTCATAGTATTTCATCAAATCTCATAGCAAAATCCATTCCATTTGATCCCTTTCTTACTTGCTTCATATTAGGTTGAACTAACATTGATTTTTTTTTTTGGTTTCTTCAAATTTTTCATCATCTTCAAATGGCTGGACTTCTTGTCTCAAACATAAAGCAGTGATGAACCTTGAAAAGAATATCTTTCCAATCTCAAACATAAGCCAAAACATTTGACTTCAGACTTTAACGCTTCAATATACTCTTATTCCTCCAACTCTTACTTCAAACTTCTTCTTGTCAACAATAATGACATAAATTTCCCTCACCAAATCCACCATTACTTCCTTGGTAGGCATGCACACTTGGAGCCATCCTCTATTTTTAATAGCATCAACGATTCTTTTTGGCATAGCACATAAATTCCTTGGATAATCCTTTTTTAAAGAAATATTCGATTATGCAATAATGTCAATCTTCTTTGGACTACCTTGTTATTTGCCTCGCTAATTGACGTTTTTCCTTTTCGACATGTTTTTAGAACTTCTTTCTCGACACTTAAACTGATGTTTACCACCTTAGATTTCTTTTTTTCCCTCTATGTTGGTGAATCAAACTCCTCAATCTCGTCAACTTCTTCTTCTTAATTCTCTTTTTCATTCTCTTCTTGCTCGCAGCATTAGCTCTTGCCTTACAGATTTTGGCTTGGGCTAAATCTTCCTCAATCACGACTTCTTCTTCAATCATTCTCTCAACTTCATCTTCACTTCGTTTTTTACTTCTGTTTCTGTCGATTCTTCATCTTCAGACTTTTCTCTTTCATCCTCACCTTCTTCATTAACCACTTCTCCCACTTCTTCAGTTTCTTCATCTTCCCTCTCTTTTTCTTCTTTGCTCTATACTCTTCATTCGTTTAATGTTCTCTCTTCCACTACTACTTCTTCTGCTTCATTGAACACTCCAGCAATAATGTTTTCTTCAGTCTCCATAGGTTCGAATTTCTCCCCAAAGACTTCGATCTGAATTTCTTCAATAGTTTTGGAAACCACATAAGTTATTTCCTTCACCACCATTGGGACTCTTGATGGCTCGCCTTATGCTTCAGTGATGATAGCCATCTTCTTAGATTTCTTCATAGGAATAGTGGCGGCAACATGGGCTTTTCCACTTCTTCTTCTGGCCATTTGAAGGTTTAGGGTTTAGGAAATTTGAAATTTGAAAAAGTGGGATGGTTTCATAAACAAAGGGAAGATGATCAGAATTTGTAGGGCAAAATTTACTTGCGAAAGCGGAAATGATTTCCCAAATAGAGGGTGCTACTTATAGGAGGCCATGAAGCGTCGGAATGCTTCATTCAAACCGTTTTGCTTCACGCCTTTCTAATGTTGCTTTTTTTCAAACCAACTTTTTTTTTTTGAAAATAATTGAACTGATGGCTTTTTGTGCTGGTTCTACACTTAACCGCCAAATTGTTAACGTCTTTTAATTGGGCTCGGTGACACATCTGGTCAGATTAATACTAACACTTCTGCCATGCAATAGATTCTCTAGCTCTAATATTATTTCTTATATGATAAAAACAATTGCTTATGATTGCTTGCCTTTTCAACTTTCTCCTTTTGTTATTTATTTATTCAAATTTATTTCCACATCACATGCACAATTAATTTCACACACACACACACACGAAAGAAAAGAATTTATTGAAAATTACATACTAACGGCTACTATACTCTATTAGTTACAAAATTTCTTCTAAACTAAATTTTCCCACATCTATCTAAATTTAACAAAAAAGAAAACTATCTACATATTTAGATATTCAATGTACTGACTTGGCTGAGCTCTGGAAATAATAAACACAGCTAATACTAGTTCGATTAAGCAATTCTCCATCTTCAATTTGTAGTCAAAGGCTTAGAAGAATTCCACTTCTTAAATTCTTCTGCCCAGGTATGCTCCGGTTGATGACCATTAACAGTAAATTTGCTCTGATCTAATGGATTCTTTTTATTTTTTTATTGCTCCATGTTTGAACACCTGCACAATAATAAAAGGTCCTGACCGTTTAGATTTTAGCTTTCTAAGAAAAAGTTTTATTTTCGAATTGAATAATAACAATTGTTAAACTTCTTCAAATTTCTTGGACAATATCTTGTAGTCATGTCATTTTCTTAGGAGAAATTTCTAAATTCATCCAATTCTAGTAGCTGTAACATTCTTAGTGGTCCAAGTTCAATGCCCAGTATGATTTATGTTTCGGTCTGAATGACATATTTTTATAAAGACTATCCTGTATGCTGAAATCCCTAATGGTGTTTTAAAAAATGTTTTGTATGCTCCAAGGGAGTCGTCCAACTTTGCTGACCAACCTTTCCTATTTGGATTCACCACTTTTTCTAATATTTCCTTGATTTTTTTATTAGATATCTCAGCTTGGGCATTTGTTTGTGAGTTATATGTTGTAGCAATTCTATAGGTTATATTATACTTTTGCAACACAGATGCTAAGGCTCTAATCACAAAATGAGTCTCTTCATCACTTTTTACAACTTTTGGGAGATTCAAATCTCGTGAATATATGCTTATGTGAAAATTTGACTACTATTTGAGCATCGTTTAATGAACAAGATATAGCTTCAATCCATTTAGAAACATAATCTACAACAACAAGTATGTAAGCATTTCTATTTGAAGATAGGAATGACCTCATGAAATGTATCCCCTAAACATTAAACAATTCGACTTCTAAAATGAAATTCAAGTGAATTTCATCATGTTTCCCTATATTTTCTATTCTCTGTCATTGCTCACATGTCTTTACCAAATAATGGGCATCCTTGAAAACATTAGGTGAAAAATAACCTGATTGAAAAACCTTTACTGCAGTCCTTGCTCTTCCAAAATGTCTGTCGTAAGTTGAAGCATGGTATTCCTTCTAGATTTCGATGTTTTCACTTTTTGCAACACAATGTCCTATGATATTTTCAGCATAATGTTTATACATAAATTGTTCAACCCAAAAATAACTTTTTACCTCATGTAGAAATCTCATTCATTGGTGGCTATTCAACCTTGTTGGCATTAAATCACTTGCCAAATAATTAGCATAATCGAAAAACCATGGGGATTCAGATTGCTGAACACTCCTGATAGCAAATTCATCAGGAAAAGTTTCTTCCAATTGTTCACATATAACTTATGGTTTTTTGTTTCTTGATAAATGGTCAGCCACAACATTCTCACTACCTAATTAATCTAGGTTTTGCATTAGTTTTGTTCATCAAATAATTAATAGTTGTATGATTAGTATATATAAAAACCTTAGATCTTACTAAGTACAATCTAAATTTATCTAGTGCATGCACTACAACTAGTAATTCTTTTTTGGTGGTTGTGTAATTTTGTTTTGCTTCATTTAAAGTGTTGCTGGCATAATAACTAGGATGAGTTATCTTCTCACCTTTTTGTTCTTGTATAGCATCTATGACAAATTTATGGCATCACACATAGTTTTAAATGGTTTTTCCTAATTTGGAACAGTGATAATCGATGCTTATACTAATGCTTTTTCCAAAAAAAATAACTGCAGATATGCAGGACTCGTCAAGTTTAAAAACGTGATTTTTCTCTAGCAAAAGACATAATGGTTTTGAAATTTTCAAATAGTTTTTTATGAATCTCCTATAAAATCTGGTGTGTCCTAAAAGGCTCATGACATCTTTGACACTATCTAGATATTTTATTCTCTGAATGGTCTCTACTTTTTCTTAGTCAACTTGTATCCCTTCTTTGGAAATTTTGTGCCCAAGACAATCCCTTCTGTCAGCATGAAATGACATTTCCCCAAATTGAAAACTAGGGTTGTCTCTTTGAAATTCCACTATCTGTTTCACAATGTCTAAGAAGATGACCATCATGCATCTTTGAAAGAAGAGGCATTACAAAGCCCAAATGACATTCTTCATAATACAAAAAATCCATACGGACAAGTAAATGTGGTCTTTTCTTTGTCTTACGGATCAATGGTGATTTGATTATAATTGGAGTAATACTTCTTTCCTTCCAATCTATCCAACATTTGGTCAATGTATGCTAATGGAAAATGATAATTTATTGTGGTTTTGTCAGCTTCAAATAATCCATGCATATATCATCTTGTTACAGTGTGAGTAGGAATCAATTTATTCTTCTCATTTTTAACAACAGTAACACCTTCGTCTTCGTTAAACACGATACAAAACTCACCCATCTGCTATCAAATATGGGATAAATTACCCGAACATCTAACCATTTGATGACCTCTTTCTTCGCAACGTCTTTCATTGAGTTTAGCCTCATTTTGTGCTCCCATGGCTTGAAGATTTCATCTTCCAAATTAATCTTATGTATACAAAAAGCTAGGTTGTTCCCTTGAATGTCACATGAAGTCCACTCAATGGCCTTTTTTGAATTGCTTTAACATCTCTATTAATGCTGCTTCATTCTCCTCAAATAATTTTGTAGAAATATGAATGGTAATGTCTTGCTATCCCCAAGAAATAAATATTTCAAATGTGTAGGCAATGGTTTCAATTCAAACATGGGCAACTGTTCAACTACAGGTTTCATAGGTTGTTGTGATATATTGAGATTTAGCAACTCAAAGTTCATCGCACACTCTTGAACTTCATAGATTTCTCATTTTGTTCAGTTCTTTCTTCACTTCTTCCAAATCCTTTGTTGTAGCATTTTCCAAATTAGAGTGCTATTGCAATTCAGTTTCCACCACTTCCTCTATTAATTTATCAATCAAATCTATGATTGCACAATCTTCAGCTTAAGTAGGATATCTCATGGAATTAAAGATATTGAATTGTATCTGTTGATCATTCATTCATAAGGTGCTTATGCCTTCAATAAACATCCGCTACAATCCTTCCCATTTTCAAAAATGGTCCTCCTAAGATAATTGAGACCCCTCTATCAACTTCATAGTCCAATATAATGAAATCAGCTAGGAAAATGTATTTATCTACTTGAACTAACACATATTCTAACTTCCCCTCAGGTTGTGTGATAGAGCGATCCACTAATTGTAATGTCATTGTTGTTGGTCTAGCCTTTCTAACCCAAATCTTCTAAAAATAAACAGTGGAATCAAATTAATACTTGCTCCCATATCACACAATTCTCATCTTAAATGCTAACCTTCAATTGGAACTGGAATAATAAATGCCTCTAGATCAACTTCCTTATTTGAAATTTTGTTTTTAACTATTGCACTGCACTTCTCATTCAATATTGCATCTTTAAATTCTTCAAATCTGCTCTTTTCTGTCAATGTTTCCTTCAAAAACTTCATTTAATTTGGTATTTGTTCCCATGCACCAACCAATAGAAGGTTAGTATGAATTTCTCTCGATATGTCAATGAACTTTTCGAAGTGTGTTTCGTCTACCTTATTTTGTTTTAATCTTTGAGGAAATGGTGGTGGTGGAGGCACAAATTCTGTTATTACAATTTCTTTACTTCTTGCTACAACATTGCCGCTGCATGCTCTACTCATTTCCTTTGCATTCTTCTTATTTTCTGTTCTTGTTTCCTCAGTGTTATCCTCATTTTTAGATTCCTTTAAAGTCTCCATCAATTACTTCCCCTTATTTTTCTTCTTTCCCTATTATTTCTTCCTTTGCTCAGATTTACTTTCCTCTTCTTGAATGCAATCACTTTTTATTTCTTCTCTCAACTCTTGAATCAGTTGTTTGAGTTCCTAAATAACTTCAATCGCTTGAACTTGCTTTTTGTTCTTTGCTCTTGATAATGACGGCTTTGAATCATAGCTTCATTCTTTACTACATACAAAGCTTCTACTGTGTTTCTATTATTTTGTTAAGACGTAGAAGGTTTTTGGTATGGCATGTCTCATTTGGAGGGCATTCTTGATCAAAAGGAAAATTTTGATTACCAAATCCTAGAGGTCCTCCAAATGGTTTCTGGTAGTTTTGCTAATAAAATTCTTTATTCAAATTGACTCTTTGATTTCCTCATGGTTGATATTCTCCTTCATAATTATATGTGTTTGCAAATTGGTTTTATTTGTGATCAACATTACTGATGTTGGGTTTTGAGAAAAAATATTGCAATGATGGCCATCTCCACAGTAAGAGCAGACTCCTCCATACGAGTGAATGGTTAAAGTATATTCTGATACTATAGAAAATAGGGTAACAAGTTGTGTTGTAGCAATAGGTTGAAAAGTGGCTACAATCGTAAAATTGTTCTTTTTCACGATTTCAATAATGTCTCAGCCATGGCAGCAATCTGAGCATTTAAAGACGAAGATCCTTCCAGTTCCATCTTTGTTCTCATTGTACTCTTCTTTCCTTTAGCATTTTTGCACTTATAGTTATTTTGAGAAATCATTTCCAAAATTCGATGAGCTTCATTGTATGTCTTTGTAAATAGAGCACCATTTGTGGATGCATCCAAAAGTAACATATAATTTTGATCTAGTCTATAGTAGAAATGCTTCACCAAAATATATAATGGAATTCAATGATGTGGACATGTTACAACAATCCCTTAAATCTCTCTCATGCTTCAGTAATCGATTCACGCGCTCAAAATTCATAATTTCATTTATTATTTTCACAATTCTAGTGAGTGGAAAATATTTGACGAAAAATTTAGCAACTAGCAGAGTCCAAGAGATTATATCTTCGACAAGTAAAGTTTCTAACCAACACCTTACGAGATTAAAACGTAAATAAATAAAAGTAGGTTTAGTTAGGTTAAAATCGGAGGGGGTAAAAGTGTAGATATAGGTTAACTAATTGGCTAAATTAGTGAAAGGGAGTGTGAGGCGGAGTGGAGGATGGTATACGTGGAAGAAAAGAGGGAAATGGGGAGACGAAATTGGTCGAAGAAGAAGGAAAAAAAGAGAAATCGAAAGGGGAAGAGTGAAGAAGGAAAGTGAAAGGCAAGCCAAGACGCGTGGAGCTTCAAACCGATGTTGAAGTGGTGCCAAAACAGGGTAGTACAATCAACTTGTTGTCAAATAGATGAGGAATGGTGTGCTCTTCGTGATTTTGGGCTGAAGGATCGGGAAAATAGGGATAAATTAGGGAGATATGATGGTTGTAATGATTGTCTTTCTTTCCTTGTGATTGTAGGAGGTACGGGAATAGTTGGAGGGGACAACATCAAGGAGGAGGAACGTGAACACAGGTACAGTTTGTAACAACACTGACACAATCCTCATTGCCCCATTCCTGATTGTACTCTTAACTGCTACCTAATATCTAATTTACTGTTATTAATAACGTATGGAGTTATGTTTAGTTGGTAATATTAATTACCTTCACCTACTACCCTGTGTTCTAATGTATAAATAGCAGTAGGATGTAAAGTTAAAGTAAATAATACAAAAACCTCCCTTCAGCTGTTTCTCTGTTTCTCCCCTTCTGTTTCGACACTCTCTGTTTTCTTACTTGGTATCAGAGCAGCCATGGGTGATCTCTCGGTGGACCTAAACAAACCAGAGAAGGACGTAGCAGCTTCAGAAACACTCAGAAAGCTCGACGAAGAGAAACGTGCTGCTAAGGGAAAAGGCAAACTCATCGACGAAAGCCAGGGAATCCTGGTTAAGCACCAAAAAAACCCCGTGGGATTTTTAGCGTGTTCAAATCTCCTTAATCAGGTGATCCCAATCAAACTAGACCGAAACAACTTCCTATTATGGAAAACAATAGAACTGCCTCTCCTCAAAGGTCACAAAGTTGAGGGCCACTTAGATGGATCCACACCCTGCCCAGAGGAGTTTATCATTATCCCGCCTTCAGAAGAAGATCACAGGGGTATGTCCCTTCTTAATCCTGAAAAGGATGTTTGGAACACCACTGACCAACTACTGGTAAGCTGGCTGTACAGCTCCATGACACCAGAAATGACCATTCAAGTCATGGGCTATAACACAGCTCAATCCCTGTGGAGAGCTATAGAAAACTGCTATGGGGTTCACTCCAGGTCTCAAGAAGATTATAACCGACAGATGCTCCAGCAAACTCGGAAAGGAACAGCTAGGATGAGTGAGTACTTAACCAAAATGAAAGAATATAGTGACAATTTAGCCATGACTGGTCATCCTATTGACACCAAAACTCTTGTCTCCTACATTCTGGCTGGGTTGGATGAGGATTACAATCCAATAGTGTGTGTTCTATGCAACAATGAGCCTGACTGGTTGCAGCTTCAGTTTGAATTAATTTCCTATGAACTAAGACAAGAAAAACTGCAGTCTTTGAGAGGTAACTCCTCCATGTTCCAACCTTCTGCAAATTTGGTCACAACCAACAAATTCAAGCCACCAGAGAACACTAACAACTCCTCAACATACAAGGGATACAACAATCAACCTTCTCTTACAAAGAATGTACCACCTCAAGGCTACTCAAACCAAAAAGGCAAAGGAGGAAAATGGAAGGGTCAAGACAGGTACTCACCCTACACAACTGAGAAATGCCAAATCTGTGGGAAAGTTGGCCATCTTGCTGCTGTATGCTATTACACGTATGCCCCTCGAACCAACTCTCCTACAACTAGACAGACACCTCAAGCTGCTCCTTCTACATCAACTGCTCTCATGGCCTATCCAGAGACTCTTCAAGATGAAGGATGGTACCTAGACAGTGGTGCCACTAACCATGTCACAACTGACATAAGCAGGCTAAGTCTTCAGGGAGAAACCTCTGGTAAGCACTTTATATCTGTTGGTGATGGCACTCAGGTTCCCATTGTTGGCATAGGAAACACTTTTCTTAAAACTAAGGGAGTCACCTTAACTCTACAGGATGTTTTACATGTACCATTAATGAAGAAAAACCTTTTGAGTATATCCAAACTCACCAAAGATAACAATATCACTATTGAATTTGATGATTTTTTCTGTGTTATTAAGGACAAAAACACCAAGGACATCAAGATTCTAGGGAGACTTGAGAAGGGACTCTACAGGATCATTCATTTTGGAGAAGATGTGTATGCTCATCTTCCTAGACCTACTGGAGAAGCAACTTTTGAAGAAATCAGGGATAGCAGAATCATTCCCTTTCCAGCCATGAAGAAGAATTTGTCCAGAAATTCTACATTTCCTTCTGCTTTTGTTGTTTGTAAAAGAGGGACTTGGCACCAACGTTTGGGCCATCCTTCCACTAGAATTTTAGGCCAAATTCTCTCAACTTGTAAGAACTCAGTAAAAGGAAATGAAAGTCTAATATTTTGTGAAGCCTGCAAGTTTGGAAAGACTCACAAACTGCCTTTCCCTATTTCTACATCTAAAGCAGCTTGTCCTCTATCTTTAATTCATATGGATCTTTGGGGACCTGCCCCTGTTATGTCTAGTAAAGGCTATTCCTATTACATTGCCTTTCTTGATGACTGCACTAGATACACCTGGATTTATCCTCTCAAGTTGAAGTCTGAAACCACAGCCACATTTATAGATTTCCAAAAACTGGTTGAAAGGCAGTTCTCCACTCAAATTAAAACCATTCGTTGTGATGGACGGGGAGAATTTAAACCTCTCAGCCAATTATGTCAGCATCTTGGCATCACCATTCAAATATCATGTCCTTACACTAGCCCACAAAATGGGCGGATTGAAAGAAAACACAGGCATCTTGTTGAAACAGGGTTAGCTTTATTGGCACAAGCTCAAATGCCCTTAAAATTTTGGTGGGAGCTTTTCATACTGCCACTTACCTTATTAACCGACTGCCAACTCCTGTCCTAAACCACAAATCACCCTATCAGACTCTACACAAGAAAAAACCAGACTATGCCTTTCTCAAAGTTTTTGGCTCAGCTTGTTACCCCTATCTCAGACCTTTTCAGGCTCATAAACTCAACTTTCACACTGAAAAAGGCTTATTTATTGGCTATCATGACCACTACAAAGGATACAAATGCCTTAGTGCTTCTGGGCGTATATTCCTTTCTATGCATGTTCAATTTGATGAAGAAACGTTTCCCTATACTGATCTTTTTTCTACAAGTACCTCCTTTGATTGCAGGACTGATGAGCTGTCTGCCAGGCATCCTGATGCAACTTATATCCATCGTCCAACCAGTATCACATTGTTTCCTCCTGCACTGCCCAATACCTCTTCAGTCACTGCATCTCCTATTTCTTCTCTCGCTGCCAACACTCCTACTTCAGCATCAAACCGTCGTACACTGGATACACCACTACGTATATCTGATGGTAATCGGCTGCAAAACTAGCAATCTCCTATTGCTTCCCCTGCTTCAGCCCCTTCCACTGATGCTACTGATGTTCCACCTGCTGTTTCTCCTTCTGCTTCTTTGTCCCCTACCTTACCTCAACACAAATCCATGACCAACAATCATCCAATGACAACTCGTGCTAAAGCAGGTATCACCAAACCCAATCCTTACTTTGGCGGATTAATTGATAATGTTTCTTCCACCATGATTGGTCCCTTGTTGAACCAACACTCTACAAACAAGCATGTACTGTGAAAGAATGGCGAACAGCAATGGACAGTGAATTCCAAGCCTTACTCAAACAAAACACATGGACTCTGGTTCCTCATTCTCCAAATCAAAGGCTGGTGAGCACCAAATGGGTGTACAAAATCAAACGTGATCCTAATGGCCTCATTGACAGATACAAGGCACGCCTAGTTGCTCGCGGTTTCTTACAAAAACAAGGAGTCGATTATGGTGAAACATTCTCCCCAGTTGTCAAACCTGCAACAATACGCATCATTTTAACTCTGACAGTCACTTGGAAATGGCCTATCAGACAGCTTGATGTGTCTAATGCCTTTCTTCATGGCACCCTACATGATGAAGTCTACACTCCCCAACCTCAAGGTTATACTCATCCTACTCTATCCTCCTATGTATGCAAATTGAACAAAGCCCTTTATGGCTTAAAACAAGCACCACGAGCGTGGTACCAAGAACTTCACTACTACCTAACTAAATTGCAATTCATCCAATCTAAAGCTGACAGCTCCCTGTTCATACTATCTCACTCAACTGGCACAACATATCTCTTGATTTACGTCGATGACCTTCTCCTCACGGCCTCAAGCTCCTTGTTGCTACAGCAGGTTATAACCAGACTCCAAGCTACCTTTACCATTCGTGATCTTGGCTATCCACACTACTTTCTTGGTGTGCAGATACATCAAACAGAAAATGGCCTTCTCCTCACTCAGGAGAAATACATACAAGATATACTTGTTAAACATCAGCTCACGCACCTTAAATCAGTCCCTACCCCTATGATCTCAGGCAAGTTACTCTCTAAAACTGATGGTGAACCCCTTGCTGATCCTCAACTGTATAGAAGCATTTTGGGCTCCTTACACTATCTGCAACACACTCGGCCAGACATCGCATACTCTGTCAATAAACTAAGCCAGTTCAATCAAGCTCCTAGTACAACACACTGGAAAGCTCTTAAACGTGTTCTCCGCTATCTACAAGGAACCGTGTCCTATGGCATTCAAATTCAACCTGCTCCTCACCTCACCCTGACCGGTTTCTCAGATGCTGACTGGGCCTTGTGTCCAGACGACCGAAAATCCGTTACTGGCTCATGTGTTTATCTTGCTAACACGCTTATCTCCTGGTCCTCCAAGAAACAAGCCGTTGTAGCAAGGTCGAGCACCGAATCTGAGTATCGTGCTCTTTCATTGGTTGCGTGTGAGATTATTTGGTTACTTTCTCTCCTCAAAGAGTTGAATGCTTCTCCATCCAATCCTCCTCTTATATGGTGTGATAATGTATCAGCTAATGCTTTGGCGTACAATCCTGTTTTTCATGCTCGCACAAAACATATAGAAGTCGATGCTCATTTTATCCGGGATCACATACTCTCCAACACACTGGAAGTTCGTCACATTCGCTTTCGAGATCAACTGGCCGATTTCCTCACCAAACCGTTATCCCCGCAGCAGTTCTTAGATCTTCGTGTCAAACTCGGATTTCAGTCCCTTCCCGTGCCTCGTTTGAGGGAGGCTGTAACAACACTGACACAATCCTCATTGCCCCATTCCTGATTGTACTCTTAACTGCTACCTAATATCTTATTTACTATTATTAATAACGTATGGAGTTAAGTTTAGTTGGTAATATTAATTACCTTTACCTACTACCCTGTGTTATAATGTATAAATAGCAGTAGGATGTAAAGTTGAAGTATCAAATACAAAAACCTCTCTTCAGCTGTTTCTCTGTTTCTCCCCTTCTGTTTCGACACTCTCTGTTTTCTTACTATTCACAATTTTGATCGTTTGATTTAGATTATTCTTGCATCAGCCTATTCTTGTAGTAAATTTTTTTTTTTTTTTTTTTAAATGTATCTAGTTTATCTTTCTTTATATCCAATTGGCACTTATTTTTGAAATTGCCCATCGATAGAAAGCTAAAAAAATTGCAGAAATCTATGACATACTAATGGAGGCTATCTGTGAGTCCTTGTGATAGCTAGATTAGTAATGGATTTGATGATATTATTTTCATGCTATTTTGCATCCCAAAAAATTGATTGCATTCCGATAAGTCCAGATCTTCCACCAGAAAGCGTAAAGAAAGTGATGCCATAAAGACCTCTTCTCGCCTTCAAACAAAGAGAAATGGGAAAAGGAAAGGGGTTGTAGAGTTTTGAGTATAAAATATCATTGATTTCAATCAACCATTTCCAAGAGTCTTTTCTGTTCGTGATAGTAATGATCTCCCATCTATAAGAGAGTTCAATCCGTTTCGCAATTTCTTCATTCTTTAGGTTTCTTCTCAACCTAATATTTCAGATAGATGCTCGTTGGAGCAGATGATTGGTGGAAAAGTAACAATATCCAAGGTTGGCTAGGCTATGGTTTTATTCAAAAGCTTAAAAGAGAGTGGTTAAAGCATGGAATCCGAACACTTTTGGGCCCCACAAGGCTCTGCCTTGAGTATAAGCGGTGCTTTAAAAAGCCTACTCAAGCGTGCGCCTAGGCCCAAGGTGCACTTCTTGTGCCGCGCTTGGAAAAGGCGAGACGTGTGCCTTTTGGCGCCATTCTGAAAGCGCCAAGTGGGCTTTTGTTTTTTTTTTTTTTAACTCTTTTACATTTTACCTATAATTTTTGTGTTTTGTCCCCTATAATCTTTGGTTGTGCATATATTCGAAGTGCGTGATAAGTTTTTTAAGGTATTGAAATATTTTGAATAACTTATGTATATTTTGTATATTTATTCTTAATTAAAACTTCATTTCTTTCCATGAAAATAAAAGTTAATAGTTGAACTTTTATGTATTTTTATATAATTCTTAATTAAAACTTCATTTCTTTCCATGAAAATAAAAGTTAATAGTTAATTTTATGTATTTTTATATATTCTTAACTAAAACTTCATTTCTTTTCACGAAAATGAAAGTTAATAGTTGAATTTGATGTATTTTATACATTATTCCTAGTTAAACTTTACTTATTCCCATAAAAATCTTGGAACATTATCAAGGAGATATCAAGGTGGCGTTCAATGATTTTTTTTTGAAAATGGAATCATCAATGTGAATCTAAATGAGACCTACATTTGCCTTATTCCAAGATGATCATTGCAAGGGCTCTTGCGGATTACAGGTTGATCAACCTTACTAGTTTGTACAAGGTGATTGCCAGGGTTGCTAATTACTTATTGGCATTTGTTGCTAATTGACAGAATTTAATACGGTTTTCATATGTCGCCTTCCCTACCTGTGCATTAGAAATGGGATAAGTTTTGTAGAAGCTATGATGCATCAAGAATTTAATGCAAAATAGCATAAATTTGTTCAACATGTTTAGTATGTCACAATTGCATGTCAAATGTGCTTATAAATGCTAGATAAAGTAGCGAGGGGACTTTGTCATCAGTCAAACACATTTAACTTCTGATTTAAAATTAAATATTTGTAGTGTTTAACAATGGATTGAATGGACTTTGTCACCAAGATTAATACGATTGACAATGTTGTTGATTCTTTTACAAAGGCTTGCCTAACTAAAGTGTTACCTAAAGAATTTGGGTCTACAAGAGATGTTTTCTACTATATAGAGTAAGTGTGGGACTTAGGGCGTGTTTGGGGCAAGGAGTTATTTAGGAGGGGTTAAGTTAAGAGGAGTTAAGTTAAGATAAATGTTAAGTTAAGATAAATGTTAAGTTAATCTGAGTTTTAAGTTAAGCTGTGTTTGTGGCAAGTGTTAAGTTAAGCAGAGTTTAGTTAAGTTGAGGGTTGTTTGTGGCAGAGATTAAGTTAAGCAGGATTATGTTAACCAGAGTTAAGTTAAACTGTGTTTGTTGTGTAGGTTAAGTTAACCTGAGTTGATTTTTTTTGTATAAAATTAAAATACATGAATTAGATGAAATAATTTTTATTTCATAATTACACATTAAAGAGAATGAATTGGCTTTAAAAATATTAGTAAATAAATGCTCAAATTTGTAATTATTGGATTCATAGGCTACTATTTAACCATAAAATAGAATTCAACCAAAATTTAACAAGGAAAAAAAATGACGATTTAAGAAACAAGGTTCATGAAATAAAATCATATCTTACCAACAAAATAAGTAGGCAACATACGACCCTGCTTTTTGGTGTGATTGATCGTTTTTTTTTTTTTTTTAAAGTTTATTATAGCTGTGAAAATTCAACCATTGATTGAGTTTATTAGTTTGAAAAGAAATTTGAGATTTTGTAAAAAAAAAAAAAAAAAAAAAAAAATCATTCATGTAACAAAATAATATAGATTTCATATTCATATGTAATTTAATTTAATGTCCACAAAATAAGTGATATTCTTAAAGTTAGAGAATTTTTGTTGCCCATAAAATTATATCTATTAACTCAAACAATTTTCAAAATAAATTTATTTTAGGCTTTTTGTTATATATATACACACACTTAGACGTGATAATTAATTTATAACCCTTATGATAATATAATGTGAATTTGAGTACTTAATATTAAAGTGAACTATAATATCTCAATAAATGGGTATATATATTTGTATCTCTGAACTAAACTATTATGAAAGTAAGTTTCATGAACAAAATTATCAGCGTTGTTAAAAAACAAATAAATAAATTAATAAATTAATAAATAAATAAATATATATATAAAATTTAAAAAACAAAGCATCATGAAATGTGGCTTTTCCCTCTTTCAACACATTGATAAAAATGAAATTTGGAAGTTGCCATGTGGCATATTCTTGGTCTCTTTTTTTCCTTATCAACCATTTTTGCATTGACAGATTCAAAATGAACCAAAAGTATTTCACAAATTTGAAAATCTTTTGCCTGAAGAAATCAGAGAGAAATACCATTTTCCACACCAAATTTTCTTCATACCCACAATTCTTTTACTTTGAAAATCTCTTTATCTTTACCCGTTGCTTTCCAATACCCAGATTCAGTTACTCTGTCTTCCTCAAACCTGTTGAGTATTTCCAGTCGTTAAATAGAAGAAATACTATTCATTTTCCCCCATTTTTGCCCTACTTGAAAAAAATAGAGTTTATTATTGAAAGGACCAAGTAAATTCCTCGGACGAAAGCTTCAAATTTGCAAAGAAAATGGAAGTTGAGACTAAATCAAACCCAATTTGAACTACATTACAGAAAAACTCATTAAATCTCATAAAATCAGATGTTAAATAATGCGAAATTTAAGGTAGAAAAAGTTTTATTGAAAAAAAAAATTTATTTGAAGCATCAATGAGGATGAGATCGAAAGAGAAAACCAGAGTAATTGAAGGGGGAAGGAGAGAGAAACGTGATGAACGCGAGTTATAGGAAAAATGAATCCGTGAAAATCGAGTTTAGGTAATGCGGTTTGAGGCCGTGTGAAATCCGCGCGCCAAACGTGATTTTAGGAAAATTAGTAAATTGGGTTATTTGGAGTGGAGCCCCAAACGTGCCCATAATAGTTTTATTGGGGCTTTAGTGCAAGTGGGAGATTGTTAAGAATTGTGCCCAAAATGCTTAATAGTTTGTAATTAAATAACAACATTTAATATTAAACATCTAATCTTATATTTTGGTTATTAATGAAGGTTATTATTTTCATATATTATGCATTAACGTCATTTAGCTATATCTCATTAGTGAGATTAATGATCATACACCCATGATTATTTTGATGAATACTTGGACAAGTATGTAGGATATACAAGTAGATATAGTTTCAATTTAGTAACCTAAAATGTTCTACAGTATATGGACTAAGGCAAGACATCAAGTTCTAGTGATACTGTTGATACGACCTGCTTTGCAATGATTGTATATGATCTGATCTTTGTTGTTCCATGTAGAGTCATATGAGGGGGGGTGCCTATGCAAAAAGCCTTTTTGCATAAGATAGGACCAGAAAATTTGTGAATGGTCTAGTAATTCCGTTATAGACTTGCATAAATCACTTCATTGAGGATGATTGTAAGTCGATGTGATGTTAATCATGAATGTGTTGTGAAAGCCTACTCTATGAAAGCGTCCTTTAATGGCATGGGTGAGACCAGCTGTTGACTGAGAAATTTCGGTCAATCATAAATTGTCACATCATCATCTCAAATTTAATGACAAAATTAAATTAACTT
>JBBMEG010000027.1:4846580-4872322 GCA_037832605.1 Cyclanthera cordifolia
AGCGGATTAACTTAATGAATTTTGATATGTGAAATTTTAGTAACTTAGTTGTTTGATAGTCGTGTTTAATAGTCATTTTGATTTTTGTTTTCTGTTTTTTGTTTTTAAAATTGAAGTTTGGTTTTTAATACATATATTTTGATATTTTTATGTTATCTGTGTTTTTAAAAATTAAATCAAAACTGAAAGTAAAAAAAAAAAGAAAACTTCTAATACCCGTTCTAGTTTATAAAATTTGGTCAAAATTCACAAACTTACATAAAAGAAGATAAAATATTAAGTAGATAATTTTAATAAATACAAGAATAAATTTCAAAAATAAAAAACAAAAAGCAAATAGTTATCAAAAGGAGCTTAATTTTTAATTTATTGTTTTTTATTTTTGAAATTTAAGTTTGTATTTACCAAAATTATCTAATATGATGAGTTTATCTTGTCTTAAGTATGCGAATTCTAACGAAAATTTATAAATTTTTTTTTTAGACTTTGTTTAATAACTATTTTTATTTTTTGTTGTTTTTAAAAATACAAGACGTAGATACAAAATCATAAATATAATGTGTTGAAATAGTAATTGTATGAATTTTAAAAATAAAAAAAATAAAATGATTCAACTTAAAAATTTTAGTATGATTTTTAAAAATTGAAGTGGGATATTAATATCAAAATAAGGAAAACTATATTTAAAATTTACCCTAATTTTTTACTATACCCACTAAAATGAAACATGAATAATAGAGTAGGAGACCAAAATTATCTTTTAACCTATTAAATTTCTAACCTGAATCGAGTAATGGAGGTACAGATTATGACCGTTGTAATAATCTGTTGGTTTTATTATTATTATGATTTATTTTTTCTATTTGTAAAATGGGGTCCACAAACATATGAGCCCGTTTTTCCTCTTTTTATTGGCTCCAAGAATCTGATACACAATGACTAACGGCTCTTGCACGAAGATCAACAACAATATTCGGATAAATAATTCTTTAGTAATTATTTCAAATTATAAAAAATGAGCTTTTATTTTAATTATTGAATAATTTTTTTTATAATAATAATTAATTTGAATTAAAATTTTAGAATAATAATTAATTTGAATAATGTTGGTATAAAGTGATTATAAAAAATTATAGTTCATTAAAATTTTCCTATAAACACTTTGAATCAGAGTTTAAACTATCCACCGCCTTTGGTTGTGGATTTTGTGGTAGAAATATTTATTTTACCTACTAAATTTATTTGTGTAACCGTTTTTTACTGCTCAATTTTGGTTAAACATATTTATCAAATTTGTAAAAAAGTATTTTACTTTTACAAATATGAAAGATTTAAACTTCATTGTTTGGGTTTAGTTTGGTTTTAGATTTTTGTTTCAATTATAATTTAGGTTTTTAATTATTTTTTGTTTGTACCACTCTCAATTTGATTTAAATAATTATTATTTTACTAAAAAAAACAGCATTTACGTAAATAACATATTAGATATAATGTTTTTTTTAACCTAATATGTATAATGTTTTTGATTCATACTTAGTTTATAAATTTGTTTTTTTATTAAATATAAATATAAATTATTTTTCTATAGTATTTATATATTTATTTGAGGTTGGATTCTCTTGTGACAAAGGAAATCAAATCCATATTGTCCGGTTTTATAAAATACCAAATGTAATAATTGAATATTGTTACAAAAAAAAAAAAAACATTCCACTAAATCGACACTATTTTTTATGGTTAGACAAAAAAAATGATCATAAATAGTTTTTGTGATTACGAATATAAGCGATGTTTAGATTGACATTTTAAGATTATTTAGAATCATTGTTTATTTAGAGTAAAAATAATGATTGTAATCAAAATTTGGTTAGATATAATTTTTAAGAGTATTTAGTGATAATTTATAATGAGTATTTATAAGTAATGTTGAAGTCTAAAAACTTGTTTGTATTTAGTTTTCAAGAGTATTTACCATGAAATTTTATTTTATGTATTTAAAAGTAATGATTGCAGTAAAAAAAAATTAAAACCAAAATTTATTTTAAATAGTTACCAATAATCCCTCATAAAAAGTTGAAAAAAAATACTTACGGTAAATACTCCTCCAAAACATTCGCAAGTAAATAAATAAGCATTTTGAATTAAATTCTTCTCCAAATGATTGGACCACATTTTTTATTTGACAATTTTTATTTCATAAAAATAGCCAGTGCATGGCATAGATCAGTTTTCTACCGTCTGATTCATCTGACGAGGCATCCACGTGATAAGTGGGTCCTATGCCTCCACCTCTCTCTCTCTATCTTTTGCCCATATATTCCTGCATCTTTCTCCCCACTTTTTCCTTGTTGCTTTACCTTGGTTTTAACTTACCTACACTCTATTCTGTCCTTCCACTGATTCCCTCTCCCCCTTCTCTCTTCCTTTCTTCTCCCATTGTTAATTTCTTCAAGCTCTCTGTGAAGAAAAATTAAAAAAAGGAGCTCAGCGCCATAGATTCTCAAATGGGTCTTTCATTTCTCCTCTTGATTTTCTCCCTTTTCTCTCTGCAGGCCACTGCCGAAGGTGAGACCTTATGATTCCGCTCTATTTTGTTCCTCCATCTCTTTTCTTTGAGTTATTTCCACTGAATATTTGTTTCTCTCTTGGGATTTGCTGTTGTTTTTTCTTTTTGATGTTCTTATGGCTGCTTTCTTTCACATGAGCTGTGTTTTTGTTTTGTGAATGTGAAACTTTTGAGGAACCCAGAAGAAATAAAAAACAAAATGATAAAAAGGGATAACTCCTCATTTAACGTGTTTTGATTTCTGTTGACCAGGTCTTTTTTTAAATGCCTCTTGATTGGTAGTTGGATGTGTAGTGAATTACTGCTGCTCTATCATTAATGATGAACTGTGGATTATGGAGTTTTATTGTATTTAATAATCGAGCATTTGAAGCTTGGACTTAAGTTAGTACTATGTTAAAAAAGATTAAACTAATGGGTGAGGGTATGTTTGTTTTTGTTTTTTTTTTTAATGTATTCTCAGCAGTATCTCTCACTTGTATTGTAGCTGACCTATGCTTGGATTTTATATTCAAACATCTTTTAATGCTGGTTTATGGGTCATTATCATTTTTGTGATTTGGTTTTTGCAGATGTATTTGTTGGTGTGAATATAGGAACTGATCTTTCAGTTATGCCTCACCCAACACAAGTTGTATCCCTCTTGAAAGCTCAACAAATTCGGCATGTTCGGCTATACGATGCCGATGGCGGGATGCTGATGGCCCTCGCAAACAGTGGTATTGAAGTTATGGTAACAGTCCCCAATGAACAGATTTTAGGGATTGGCCAATCAAACTCCACTGCAGCTAACTGGGTTAATCACAATGTCATAGCACATTATCCAGCTACTAACATCACAGCCATTTCTGTTGGCTCTGAAGTTCTAACAACTCTTCCTAATGCAGCTAAAATCCTTGTCAATGCCTTGAAATACATTCACTCTGCACTTGTTGCATCCAACCTTGACCACCAGATCAAGGTCTCGACGCCTCTTTCTTCCTCGATTATTCTTGATTCATTCCCGCCTTCGCAAGCATTCTTCAATGCGTCATTGGATTCTGTGATAGTCCCCCTGCTTGGTTTCCTGCAGTCTACTAACTCTTACCTTATGCTCAATGTGTATCCCTACTATGACTACATGCAATCTGATGGCTTTATTTTGTTGGATTATGCACTCTTAAAGCCTCTCCCTTCGAATAAGGAAGCTGTTGATTCCAACACGCTTCTTCGTTACACGAATGTTTTTGATGCTATGGTTGACGCAGCCTACTTCGCTATGGCTTCTCTAAATTTCACTAACATACCGATTGTAGTTTCAGAAACAGGCTGGCCATCAAAAGGTGGCTCTAATGAGCCAGATGCAACCTTGGAAAATGCAAACACTTACAACAGCAACTTAATTAGGCATGTGCTGAACAAAACTGGAACTCCTAAACATCCAGGAATTTCTGTTAGTACTTACCTTTATGAGCTCTATAATGAGGACATGAAACCCGGGCCAATCTCAGAGAAGAACTGGGGTTTGTTTGATGCAAATGGAAAACCTATATACATTCTGCGGTTGACAGGATCGGGACTCATGTTAGCAAATGATACAATGAACCCTACATACTGTGCTGCAAAAGATGGTGCCGACTCAAAGATGCTGCAGGCTGCTCTAGATTGGGCATGTGGACCCGGCAGGGTGGATTGTTCGGCTTTGCTTCAAGGGCAGCCGTGCTATGAGCCCGACAATGTGAGGGCTCATGCAACATTTGCTTTCAATACTTATTATCATCAAATGGGGAAGGCGTCGGGATCGTGTGACTTCAATGGGGTGGCTGCAGTTACAACCACAAACCCAAGTAAGCGAATGTCCAGCAGAATTCATCACTTGTTTTAATCCTGATGTTCTTGCTTATCTTCAGAACTAATTGGTCTTTCTGTTGTCTTGATGAATGCAGGTCATGGATCTTGCTCATTTACTGGAAGGTAAAATTCATTGACAAATCTTTTTGAGAAAATATTGAATATACAAGCTTTTGAGTTTAAGTGATAATTTAGTATAGCATCCTAGTAAGTAAATTTAAAGTTAACATGCATTGACATTTTTTTTCAAAACCCGAAAACTTGGAGTTTCGCTACTCTATAACCAAGATACCACTAGTTCGTCCCTAGGTTGATGGACATGGATACAGTGAGTGGACACATAATTGGGGGTGTCTACGAATTAATTTCACAAACAGGTCTCGAACTTAGAGAATCTCAAGAGAAGTATGTTGTTAAAGCCCAAGTATTGGACCGACTGCTTTGTTAAGTTGACATGCATTGGCATAAGCTTCCTAATTATTAGAGTTTGACCTCAAGTATTTAGCTTTTGTGGTGATTTAATAACAGTATTGTAGGGGATGGGAGCACATTTTGTCATGATCAAAACCACTTTCTACTCGAAATCCTTAATGTTGGGAGTGATTCATAAGCTTTTGGAAAAGTCTAAAGAACTTTTGTTTTTTAGTACAACCTTGGTTTCGAGCAACAATCTCTTTGGTTGAATATACATGTCAATTACTGCTCGACTAAGCTCATTACGACCAAATGCACTAGATTACTATTGACCCAAGTGATTGTCACATTTAGTTAAAATTTCCTAAGTACTTTCAAACACTTTTTTTGCGTCATAGTTACTGATATATAAAACTCAAATCATTCATTGATCTCAACATTTGTGATTATGTTGGTTATTACAGTGTTGGAAGAAATGGCACGATGGGAAACATCACAGCCCCATCAATGAACTCAACTCATTCAGATTCATCTGCAGATTCTCTAGGGTATAACATTTTGAATTGTGCACTCATGATGGTTGGAGCCCTGCTTGGGAGTTTCATTTGGTTGTAAGCTAAACAAAATAAGTGCTTTTGCATTTTTTTGCTCTTTTTTTTTTTTGGGATGATATTCATCATTAGTGGGGTGAGTTTAGGTTGTTCTGTTCTCTCTTCTCCATTTAATTTTGTACAAGTCCAGATGGAGTTGTGGAGAGTTGGATTTGTATTAGGCTATTAAACGGATTTTTTTTTAATCTGCTTTGGAAAACGGAACTTTATTATAATTCTTTGGTTAAATTATAAATTAATTGGAGTCTGCTTCTTTTATTTTCAGCTCATTAACAATTACCATCCTAAACCCATATCGGTTGAGCTGTTTTGTTGGTTGTGTGTTTTTAAATGAAAAAGATATTCTTGTTGCATTTTAATTTACAAGTCAATGTTGTTGATAGAAAGCTTTATTCAGGATGATAAGAATCTCATTGCTTGCTTCTAGTAATCATATACTCCATTCGAACTTTATTTCATTGATACAGAGATTAAAATGTAATTTTAAGTAGAAAAAGGATATAATTAAGATATTATCGCTAGACTTTTATTTCGTTTGATTCACAGTTTAGTCTATGGTTTGCACATAATTAGATTTTTTTTTTTTTTTTTTTTTTTTTTTTTTTTTTTATATTCGTGATTGTTCAGGTTAACTTGCGCGCTCGACTATCGTCACAAGATATTCTGTCTGAGTTTATCATATTTGAATGTCAAAAAAGTCGTGTTGATCACGCCAAAACAAACATAACTCAACTGATATTTGTGATGCATAAACATTCACTCGATCAATGATTCGAGTTTTATATATATCAACTTTTGTTTAGGGTTTGTAATCTCCTCCTTTAATTTGTACTAAAAAAATATCATTTGAATCTCGAAATCCTAAAATAGTATATATAATTTAGAATAGGTTAAAATTTAGACATTTTGATAACCAGACATTAATTTTAGGATAGATAATTACTTATGTATTAAAAGATATGATTTTTTAAATTTGATCATTTAATTCAAAACATCATTATTGACATATTTAATAGGTAAGTGCATGTCTGACAATGAAGGATAAAAAATAAAAGTAAGAGTAATATTTATGAGAAGTAATTGCTAGTCAAATGGTAGGAATGGAAGGTCGGTCAAAGATGCTTTAAAACATAACTAATGATATAAATTATTTTTTAATTTTGAAAAATTTATAAAATGAGTCCAATCTAAAAAAATAATTATCAATATAATTATTTTTCAAAAAAATTAGCAGAAGGAAAATAGTACTAATTAATATTATCCTATTATTTCTCATAATCAAGAATACGATATTAATGATTATAAATACAAATATTTTAGAATAAGTCTATATTTACTGTTATTTTATGAGAATCTATCGAATCAAAATTTCCTTTAATTTTATAAAAAGTAAATTATAAGTTAAAAAAAAATAGAGAAAATGTTATCTTTCTTTCATTTATAGAAATTAACTTCAATTCCAATTTCCTCACACTATTCTTGTTAAAACTTAAAATCAAAAAAATCTTTTAAGGAACAAAATCTTAAATCTAATTAATTAAAAAGATTTTCCAAATTATAGTTGTTGACTCGGTCAGTTTAAATCGCGAGAAAAATTAGGAAGAAGCCCTAATTTTATCTATAAATACTTCGTCTACGCCGTCTGCGTCTATCAACCTACTATTTTCATCTTGCGTTTTGGTTTTGTTCTTCGCTTTCAGTTTCTTAGTCTAAATCTTCTCAAAACATCGACCATGTCTCTCTTTGCTTGTACATCCATGGCACTGGGAGTACGAAAATATCGCTAATCGATTTCAAAACGGCACTACTCGGGCAGGCGTTGCCGACCTATCTAGGGTTTGCCATTTCTCTGTTGTTTTACAGCCGTTTCGTTTTTTAATAAAACTCGCCAATCCGATCTCGGATTCTTGTTTCCAAACGTATTAATTTAGATTTTTTGAAATAGATCTGCTCGATGATGATTGTTTTTGCTTTAACCACACCGAAGCGGGCTGAGGTTGCGTTTCGATCCTCATTCCTTTAAGCTTTTGAGAAGTTGTTCTTCCTATGCTTGGTTTTCGCCTTACGACTCTTTCTTCTACGATTAGAGGAATGTTTCTATTGTTCCTCTTCTTTTAGCGGGAAGACGAAGGGATTGCCAATCGTTCGAAGTAAGTTTTTTCTCTGCTTAAACGTTTTAGGATTCACCGGCTTTGAGCTTTCGCATGTGGAAGAATTTGGCCTTTTCTGAGAGCAATTTTTTGAACTGTGCTTTACTCTTTGGAATCTGATTTTCGAATTGCTATTTATTTGTTAGGATTCACGTTTCTACCAAAAAATGATTTATGACGGAATTGATACTCTCCCACCTAAATCAATCATAGCCAGTGTTTGATCGAGTGGGTTCATAGCGGAAGACCTTAAATAATTAATACTGAAATTATCAGTTATTGAAAACAAACAGGGTTTAGTGTTAAAGTTGCGAGTTCTAATACTAATGGTAAGTATTTTTCATTACAAATTCTTTACATAAAAACTATTTTGAAAATTCTCTTATTAAATTAAAAAACATAATTCAAAATGCTTTAGAGAGCTTTGTTGATCGAATAGTTTAGCTATCAGTTAAGATTTTGTGGCTATTATAAGAGTAATTAAGTCCTGGATAAATGTCCATTAACAAGGAGGGAACTATTCATTACTAATATTGGACACTTAGTTTACATCATTCAGGCCATAAACAATAGTACGAAGACACTCGATCCAAAGAATACTATGAGTACACTTTGTGCATTTCAATAATATATAAGGCGAGACGCTGAATCACAAATTTAAGTTTAATTTAATAATTAAGCGATGGACCTTCCTAGAGTGTTTAGATGTAATAAAAATGTGGCAGATTGATTTGGAAAAAAAGCTATACATTTGAAAAGAAGCTATAAAATGTATCTTGAAAAAGTAAAATATTGATATAGATTCATGTAGGGTGGTAATTCTTATCAAGTAACAAACAACAATTCAAAACTGCTAAAATATTCGTCCACAATAGTTGACAGCTGCTCGTAGTACACAAGCCATGTCCATAAACTTCTTAGTAATTCCCTTATCTTTTATCATTTAAAATTGGGAAATTGCAAAAATCACCTCCAATTAACTCCATTTTCTGAAAAGATACCTGAAAAGAAAGAAATATGTTTAAATGTTTGTTTCATTTTTTCTAGCAATAAAATTAGAGAAAATCAATAGTTCATCCTTTGGATGAAGAAATTTAAGGGCAATAATAGAAAAAAATAAAAAGTATAATATTTTCAAAGGTAATCATTGATTGATGCAAATAATTTAAAATTTACTTATACTAAATAGGAAATCTAATATTATTCACTTATATTTTATCATAAGTCGTAAAAAATAAATAAAAGAGGCACTCAACAAATACTCTTCAAAAAGTTACTCTAAAGAAGTTTTTGATTGCAGTAATTATTTTTAAATACTCAAAATAAACTATCATTCTAAATATTAATTATATATACACTTAAAAACAACTTTTTGATTGTAATCATTATTTTCAAATACTTAAAATCGTTTCTCATTTCAAATATTAATTTTAAATATTCTAAAAAATTACATTCGAACAAGTTTTGATTTCAATTATTATTAATAATTATTTTTAAATATTCAACAAAAATCCTCATTCTATCTTTCTCTGTTTGAAAATTTATATATACTCATTTTAAATACTTTTAAAATTTACAATCAAACATATATTTAATAAAAGATCTAACACAAACCGTCTAAAAATAATCCATTCAACCAAATATGGAATGCAACCTTTATTACATACAAGAACCGTCTTCAATTCCAAAATAGTAGATTGACAAATTTCAGAAGCGGCGTTGGTGCCCCAATTCGGGGTTACTGTAAGCGTATCAGAGAAGTTATTAGTTCGCGCTTCGTGCTTGCCCTTCAATTTCCCCGCACTTCTCATAAACTCACAGCTCAGAGCGCGCGCCAGAAACAGAACACCAGCGCCGTGGATGAATTCGAAGAGAAAGCGGGAAAATGCGAGGCCGAAAACAGTCACAGCGATTCAAAAAATCTTCAGGTAGGTTTTCATTACTACATTCGTTCATTCTGCTGTTTAGGAATTTATAGAGATGATAATCGCCGTCTAATTCCACATTTTGTTCTAATTGGTAATTATCTCCGTACCTTAGCAATAGAAAAACCTTTTCTGATGATTCCCTCTTTTTTTCATTTCCTTCTACATGCTGTTACGATGTCAGTTTGGTTGAGGAAAACAGATTATTCATTGTCTAGAAGTTACCAAGGGAGAATCGGTAGGTGCGGTTTGGTAGAAGAGGTCGTAAGAACTTCCCCTAAAAATTATCCCGAAATAAGTTGGACTTGTTGAAGTTGGATTGTAGTTTCACGTTTTAATTTTAGGCCATATCACAAATTTTGATCAACTTTGGTTGTAGGGTTCATTTGGTCCCTAAAAACTGGGTTATTCCACTTTTTCGTATTCCCAAAAATATCTCAAAAGGCTTATTTCATCAAATGTAGTAAATGATCAACATTATTCTCCTGCAAACCATATAGTTATTTCAACTAAGATCTATGGAATCTTTTTGACGTGTCATTAGTCAACCGCTTTCTATTACGAGATTAAAAGCAAAATCTTTGGGGCTTATTTTAGGAGAGTGGTCTCAAAATGTCCTTTTTTTTCAATTTTGTTTTAAATTGTTTGATGACTTGCAATCGATAATATTATTTTTCACATTGAAATCACTATTATGATTCTGGAACAAAGAAGCTACGAGTGAAAATACGTAAAGGAAAATTGAAAAGAAGGCTTATGGACATGGATATAATTATCCAAACCTTTTCTTTTCACTAAACTTGTGTTTGGTATTAGAAAGGGCTAGCTTATTTTCCAAAGACCGTTATGTCTTTCTCTGGAACGTTCGTAATTGGTTCTGCCTCAACAAAACAGTAACTGTCGAGAAATGAGTTCCAAAACAAGCTCTGAACTTCCTAGGAACTTAAATTCGCTAAATATTTGTATAGGATCAGAGACAGTTAAAGGGGAGTACCAAATGGCTGAAAAGTGTTTTGCTGCATGCCAAATTCTTTTACTTGAGGATTGCTGTACCACATGCATTTGGATTGAAGTGTTTTTTGCTGGCTTACCTTTACAGTGTTTTGTTTTTTTTTTTTGGAAGGTGTAGAAGATACTGGTGAGGCAGTACCAGATTCAGGAGGAAGCTATTCACAGTCCAGTAATGATAGAGGTGTCTTTTGGCCCATAACTTACCTATTCCTTTTGTTCTTTGAAATTTTACTTTTACCTATTTTGTTCTTTTTCAAAAAAAAAGAAAAAAGGTACACGATCGTTTATATTTTGTTTTCAGGAACATTAGCCAATGTTTCACGGGCGGCTGTGAGCAAGCTTCTGAGTCATGCAACTGGACGTTGCGTGTCAGGAACAGAGAAACATGCTCTTCATCCATGTGATTTGGACAGAAAGGTTTATTCAGTTGATTTGTATATCTACTAAATATTTGTACATTGTTGTTGTGAAATCTATTTTGTAAGTTACAGTAGAAATTTAGTTGGCTATGCATGATCATTTGGTTAAAACAACATTTTTTTGAAAAATTTTGTTTTGCTTATTTCATAGCTGAAATGCAAAGCTGGAGGAGATGTCAAATCTGTTGTGGACAAAAACGTGACATTAGAGGCTGAGAAGTGCACTGAAAATGTCAGAGTGAATTCTTCTGGGGATATGAATGTTCATGAGGCAAATCTTCAGAATTCTGTATCGCAAGTTTTGGAAGACTTGGATGATTCAGATTGGGAAGATGGTTCTGTTCCCACTTCGGATGGGACAGAGTCTCATCCCTTGACTATTGATTTTAGTGAGATGCAGCAGGCCCATGACCCTACAAGGAAGAAACCTATTCGTCGAGCTTCTGCTGCTGATAAGGTGAATTTCATATCTTTTTTGCTTTTTTAACATTGTATCTGATCTTACTACTGATTCTTTAAGTAAGTTCCATTTTGTCTCTTTGGCAGGAAATTGCCGAGTTGGTGCATAAAGTTCATTTGCTTTGCTTACTTGGACGGGGGAGATTGATTGATCGTGCTTGTGATGATCCTCTTATTCAGGTTATTTTTTTGCAGCCTAAAATAGCAACTAGTGTCCAACTCAACAACATGCATCACCATAGACACCATTAATTAAGCTGCTTGTTATATTATATCATAGGCTATACACAATTCATTTACAACGCTACATTTTGATTATAACCAGCTCTACTCTTGGGGAGCAAAAAAGATCTATAAGAGGGATTCTTAACTTATTCTTCAATGTAATTACTTTTTGCTGGTGGAGGAAATACAAGGGTATATGATTTCTGTTGTCCTCGGAGGACAATTTATTTCTTATTGCAGTCGGCTCTGCTTTCTCTTCTACCAAAACACTTGCTGAAGATCTCACTGTCCAAGCAACTAACAAGCAGCTCTCTGAAACCCCTGGTTGCTTGGGTAAGCTTTTATGCCTCTGTTATACAATTTATATCAACCTTCACCCCCTTTCTTGGGACGAGGGCAGGTGTCTCCGAATATAGTTGGACGAAGCTCCAATTCCTGGTTATATATAAAGTATTTTGTGTTGTATCTACTTGTTTTTTAACGAATATTTTCTAACATTGCAGTTACATAACAATTTTTGTGTTAGAAATCAAACAAGGTCGGAGGGTTCTATTAATGCAGCTCTAGCTTGTGCTCTTGAAACTCGTGAAGGGACTTCAGAGGAGGTAGAATTAGTTATGTATGTCTATGTCATGTTGTACATTGCAAAGATATTGATGGACACAAATAATTTATAATTTTTCTTCGAAAGGAAACATAACACATCATTCAAATAATGGAAGTTGACGGCTGATTAGAAAGAATATTGCACTACGCCACTACCAATACCAACTCCATTGAGAATGCCTATAAAGGCCAACAATGAGAAACCATTAATAACCATACCAAAAGTCAATGCAATAAGCGGAGCCATAATTCTTCTTGTGGTGCTTTCTTTCTTGTTCTAAATCTCGCTTTTTTTTTCCTCCTCCTTGCTGATGGCTGATGGCTGATGGCTGCTAGCCTATCCTACTGTTCTTCCTTGCCTTGCCCTGTCTTTGATGGGAGTGGAACTACTCAAACGCTCCATTGGCTTTGATGGCAAAGTTTTTTCTCAGACATGGACAAATACTATAGAGGTTGCCATAATAGACTTTTGAAACAAATTCATAATTTTTTTTTTCTCCTATTGTTTCTTTAAGGCACTCTCCTTCTGGTTGTTTGGTTTTCCTCCTCCTTGCTGATTGCTCCATCTGTTCAAAGCTTATTTTTCTAATCCCTTGTATTTTTCTTTTTTTATTTGAATTTGCAATTAAAAATATCTTTAAAGCCCTTCTTCTGTTTTGTTGATGCATCTTTTATTAATTATTTCTGCTATTAGATTGACATGCATTGTAACTAATAGTTTTTTTTTTCTCAGATTGCTGCATTGACCGTGATGCTTTTTAGAGCTTTGGATCTAACAACCCGGTAGGCTTTCAATTTTGAAATCATAATTTATTAATTATTCTAATTGTGGCAATGCTTCTTTTTACTGATACCACCAAAAATGCTATGGGTCTGGTTATAATGATAGTTATTTGTCGTCCCTATAAAGTTAAAATGCTTTTAAATATCTTGTGAGGCGCTACTTTCTATTCAGTTTGCTCGTGGCAACAATTTAGGTGTACTTTCTTTTGTGTTCAAGTTGTTTGGATTTCTTGATGTGCTTGGGTTGACCTTATGCATGCTCATGCACATGCATATTAAAACTTTTGTTTATTTATAAAAAGAAATTTTACTTCTACAAAAAAATTTTAAACACCAAATTAGTCCCCTTGTACTATGAATTTCTTTCTATTTTAGTTCATTTACTTTTGATGTTCAAATTTAGTCCCGGTACTTATAATTAAACTTAAACTTGATCCTTATATTATTTTATTGTAGCCAACAAGAGCATGACTCAATTGACATCAAGTGTGGTGAGCACTTGTAACTAAAGATGTCATGTGTTCAAACCCTCCCAATTGTTGTTGAGCTAAAAATAAAACTATTAATTTATTCTCGACTTTTCTTAACAAAAATTAGTCTCTGTTAGCCTTCCTTGATAAATTTTGGAAATATTTTCACATTTTGGAACTATATTAATTTATGTTTCATTATCTCTTTTTAGATCTCTCTTGTATCTATGGTGTTTGGGGCTTGTATTTATCATTTTATTCCTATGTTTTCTTTGTCCTCTGTAATTGACCTTGTTTTCTGCATGTCCCTATCTCCCCTCCTATCCTTGTTTAGCTAGGCACTGTAATACTTCACTCGTTAATGATTTTCTTTTATTTTCATATAAAAACTGGACATTTGAAAGTATACGAACTAACATGGCATTTTAACTAAGAAGTTGTTAAATATGCTGAAAAGTGCATAAATCATCATCTAGTGCCAAAAAGTTATAGAAAGGTCTCCCACTGTCACCATGCTAAATACAATCATAGCTTAATGTTGGTTTTCACACCTTACTTCAAGATAGAAACAAAGAAACAATATATTCCCACTAAAGTTAGAAGAAAGCTGATTGGCTTCATTACTCGTTTATTTACTTTGAGTTTATTTCTGCTATATGCTTATTCTAGACTTGGAATGTATTTTTTCTTTTCGCTTTTATATTAATCTGTTATTCCATGATTTTTTTAATTCTTTAAAATGTGTTATGCATTTGAAGAACTAATTGACCAATGATTTCCCCTATTGTCACTTTCCAGATATGTATCAATTTTAGATGTCGCTTCTTTAAAACCAGAGGCCGAAAGATCTAAATATTTTAGCCAAGAGACAAGCAGGTCAAGTAGAAACATTTTCAAGAATTCAACTTTGATGGTAGATAAAGCAGAACAGGTCGATAAAAGTTCCTATACGTCACGTTGTCTTGACAATAAGGATAATCTCTGTGGAAGTACTTATGGTGATAATTGTGAAAGCAATGCAATCAATTTATCAGGAAAGAAAACTCGTGTCCTTGATGAGCTGTCTTGTACCATTAGTTCTGGCTGCAACTCAAAACCCGATATTACTGAAACCTGCCTCTCTAAGAACTCTCAGGTACTGAAGAGGAAGGGGGACATTGAATTTGAAATGCAGTTGCAAATTGCTCTTTCTGCTACAGCAGTCGAGACTGCACCTAAAAGTTCTAGCACTAATTACTCAACCGAACTTTCTTTGACCTTTCCTTCACCGAAAAAATTGAAAAGAATTGTCGATGAGGAATCTGCATCTTCTTCCCATGGAATCTCTACTGCTTTTGGTTCAAGTAAAGTAGGATCTCCCTTGTATTGGGCAGAAGTATACTGCAGTGCTGAGAACTTGACAGGTAAGTGGGTGCACGTTGATTCTGTGAATATGATTGTTGATGGGGAGCACAAAGTTGAGGATTTAGCTGCTGCATGCAAAACATCTCTGAGATATGTGGTTGCCTTTTCTGGATTTGGTGCTAAAGATGTGACTCGCAGGTTTTCTCTTCTTCCCTGTCATAGTAAAGACGAGGATTGAATTGGACTACTGTTCTCTATTATTATTTTATTTTTTCCACTCGATGCTTATTCATGTTTTCTGCCTACCTCCAAAGAGGCGAGTCTTTCATTGATGGGGAAAGAGTGGTGGGGTTTATTTATTTAGCATTGTAACGAGGAGACTTTTGCTAGAAATATGGAACATGGGATTTCTTTTCATTTTGTATGATTAACAGTTTAGCAGGGGCAAACCAGAGAGAGAGAGAGAGAGAGATGATTAAGATTGGAAACTGCCTGCAGTTTTTTCAAGGATGACACCATGCTTGATAGTCAGGATCCCATTATGCTTTGTCGTTACAAGTTTGGAATTTGGGGTGGATGGAAAGAATTGAATTATTTTAAGTTTACTTAGTTAATTGGCTATAGTTATTTACAATTTGTAGTTCTGAAATTTTTTAGATATGGATCCCTTAATAATACATGTACTTAAGGTGCATCTATTTACAATACATTTACTAGGCCATTATGGTATAACGATGGTAATTGCATTAATTTTGTTATGCAATGTTATAGCATGAAAAGAGCGAGGAATAGAGCCACATTTGAAAATGCTTCAACTAACCTAATACTACACTGAGGGTTTAGATGCTCATAATATCTTTCTTCTAATAATACTTTTCTTCTCTATTGGCTCGAACAAATTCTGTACTACTATGAGTAGAGATATTTATTGGTTGTTACCATGATCAAGGTCGAGAGGATCTTGAGGGAAAATAACATAGGAATGTGTTTGGAGATTTCCCATGGCGGCAAAATTACCAAACAGTACTTTAGGGATTTTTGTTATTCGGTCCGCGGAATTCCGAGGTTACTTTTCTCTCTATTTTCTTTTTGAGGATAAATAGGAATGTTAGTAACTATTATGATGGCAACTAATTGTTAGTATTTCTCATGTCTCATTTTTTTCCTCGCAGGAAGGATTTTTTCACTTTGTTATGAAATAAATTTTTGGTTTTGGACGTTTGTTACAATAGCTTAGCTTTCAAGGCTAATTATTCGATTGCTAGGATTTTCTAGTATTATGAAATATTGTTACATTCTGATCATCTTAAATGCAGGTATTGTATGAAGTGGTACAAGATAGAAAAAAAACGGATTGATACTCTTTGGTGGGATAGTGTATTGACACCATTAAGAATACTTGAAGGACGAGCCCTGGCGGGCACTGGTCACTTGGAGAAAAGCTGCATTGACAGCTTGATGGAACATGATAATGTGAAAATGTCAGGTTTATCAGATAATCTGAAGCAAAAAAATCTTATAAATGATGATAGCTTGCAGGGGAAGTCAAATTTCAATGAGTCAGAAGAGCTCGACACTGATCAAAACTCTTATTTGGGTAATCAGTCTGTTGCTTCAATAGATTATCTTGAGGATATGGAATTAGAAACTCGGGCTCTCACGGAACCTCTTCCAACAAATCAGCAGGTGGATGATTTTTCTTTTTCAAATTATGCCTGGTAGCTAGATTATGAAGCTTCAATGAGGTATATGCCTGTGTTTGAATTGCAGGCCTACAAAAATCACCGTTTATATGCCCTTGAAAAATGGCTTACTAAGTATCAGACGCTTCATCCAAAAGGCCCTGTTCTCGGATTTTGCTCTGGACATCCAGTTTACTCTAGAACATGTGTCCAAATGCTCAAGACAAGGCAAAAGTGGCTGTGTGAGGGACTGCAAGTCAAATCCAATGAACTACCCGTTAAGGTTTGATTAAGTCTAGACCATGTTCTTCACAAAAAAAAAAAGGTCTTCACTCATCATAATATGTTCATTATTTTTTGTTCTCTATTATAATTGCGTACTTTATGGTTATTTGGTTTCAGGAGTTGAAACGTTCCATAAAAAAGATCAAAGTACAAGAATCTGAAACCGGTGACTTTGATCAGGTAGATTCACAAGGAGTCATTCAACTCTACGGGAAGTGGCAATTAGAACCATTGCAATTGCCTCATGCTATAAATGGGGTTGTGCCAAAAGTAAGCTCTCATATACATATATTTTATACACTTCTTTTTATATATTTTTTCTACTTTATTATTTGTGATAAATAGTAATGAATGAAGCACTTTGGTATTGGTTGGGGGTGCCTAATGGACTTAGCATATGTAAAATTTCCAAGACTCGTTAGCTGACAGCAGTAAATCATTTTTTGTGCAAACTGGCTTGGTTGTTGTACATATTGGCATTGGCCATAAACTTTCTTCTCACTTCTCTGAGGCATTTATTAACAATTGTTTATTTAAGAAGTTGATTATAATAATCTCGAGACAAAAAAAGTAAAGAAAAGACCATGTATAAGATTACTTTGTCGGGTAACTTGAGCATATTGCTAATTGGTTAAGATATATTTTTTCAGCCAAGAGGATAGATGTTCTAATTTACCACCTTCACATATTGTTGACCTAAAAAATTATCTTCTTATACGTAGAGGCTAGGAAATGCTCTACCAAAAGAATTATACATGTTCCTTTCAATCCCTGTGGTTTGTAATTTTTTATGCACTTAGATCGTCACGTATACAGTTAGAGGGGCAGGGAACTATCATTTGAGATGTGGGCATTTCTTCTTACTCGTCAACTCTATCTTCCTTTCCTGCTTGTTTTGTACTTCTTATGTTGGTTATCAGAAGCTAATTGTTGCCAACTTTACTTGTAGAATGAGCGTGGTCAAGTGGATGTGTGGTCTGAGAAGTGCCTTCCACCGGGAACTGTGCACATCAGGCTGCCCAGGGTATTCAATGTTGCCAAGAGGCTGGAAATTGATTACGCACCTGCAATGGTTGGCTTTGAATATCGAAATGGTCGATCATATCCTATGTACGATGGCATTGTTGTCTGTTCGGAGTTTAAAGATGTGATATTAGAGGTTGGTAGTATTTCTCCATATTATTTTCATGATAATTTGTTATTTTCATATGGGTTCAGTTATTTTCAACTTGTTAGGGGACCTATTCCTTGGACAAAGTTGTACTTCTAAATCTACTCCTTCCATTTTCTCATATTTAGTGATAAAGACCAATCGCCCATTAGAGCTCAAATTATGTGATTATTCATCAAGGATACTTTACAACTCAATTCATGTTTGTTTCATATACAGGCATACACTGAGGAAGCAGATAGAAGAGAGGCAGAAGATAGAAGGCAGAGAGAAAAGCAAGCTATTTCACGATGGTATCAGCTTCTTTCATCCATCTTAACTCGACAAAGGTTGAACAGCCGTTATGGGGACAACGAGAATCCATCACAAGTCGTGAGCGACGTTCAGGGTATGAATGAGAAGGGAAATGCAGGTCTCTCTTCTCGTAAAGATGATACAGAACCGTCTGAGCACCAGCAGGATAATGCAAGTAACACCAATGCGGAGGCTCCATCTTTTATCAATCAAGAAGATCATAGGCATGTGTTCTTGTTGGAGGATCAGACTTTTGATGAGAAAAGTTCGGTAGTGACAAAACGATGTCAATGTGGGTTTTCTGTCGAAGTCGAAGAATTATAGCAAGGTTAGTGTTTTGGTTGGATCTTTTCTATCGTTTACTCTCGCTCTCAGGTAGGGGTAATGTTGTTGATATTTGTAAAATTATCTGTAGTGTAATCTCTTCAAAATATTTGTAGTTGAAAATCACAAGAAGCTGGTATATATTTTGCCATAGATAATTCTCAGGAGAAATATTTTAGAAAAATGGAAGGGAAGACATAGAATCAAGATCTAAATATACTTGAATGATCTTTAGAGATCCAAAAACTAATACACAATGCAGGAGGAAAGCTGTAATGATAGCAATGAACTTTTCAAGGGCATTTGGGACCTCCTTGCTGAGTCTTCCAGTTATTGTAGCATGGACAAACTTGCTTGTTGCCGTAGGTGCCAGGAGGCACACACAGACATTTTACACAGCATTTTTGGCAGAAGAACATGCACGGTTTCCTGTGCGACGTCGCCGAGCATCGATAATTGCACCTTGGCTTGCAATCTGTTCCCATCATTACGTAAAGATGGTGAATTTGATTGTCTTTTGAGTAAAATATTTCGAGAAGTATTTCAAACTCATGTGACTACAAAAATATTCTTACAAAAAAAACAGTTCTCTTAAAGTGTGACTAAAATCCCAAATGCACTAACGGAAAGGGTCGTTGGTGCATTAGTTTCATTGTTTGGTGGTAATTCAGTTTAACACTAAATCAGTAGTTTGATCTTGAGAATCGGTATTTGACTCTCATTTATTTTGCTCTTCAAAAGGAAAAAAACCAAACGCACTAGAGATCATATTTGAACATTTAATTGTCTTTTAGCTCAGCTCAATTGGAACACGGTTTAAGACATCACTATCCTTTTGATTATGAAATCAAATATATACTTTCGATTACGAGAACAAGGGTTCAAAATTATAATTTTAGTCTCTTAATACTTTGGAAGAAAGTTATATTCAAAAGTTACGATAGAGCTCGGAAGTAAGAATTCTGTTTCTATGATTGGATAAAACTCTCCTAAACAGTTCATTTGAAATTTATTAATAAATGCTGAATTGTGTTAAACCACGAATAAAAAAAATAAAAAAAAAATTTAAGTTGTTGATTGAGATAAATTTAATTATATCAACAAACAATTACGCATAAATTATGGAAAGGATGATACAAAAAACTGATGATGGTGATGATCAGTACCTGAAGGATGAAATTTTGAAGCAGCCTGTTTGAAGAAATCAAGAACTCATCAAATGAAGTTCAAAAAATGGGCATGAAATGTACAAATTAGGCAATGCTAAGAGTTAGAGAGTAAATATTGCATACCTCAGCCAAATGCAGAGAGAAAGAGAGAAATAAAAGCATAGACAAGAGTATGAAGAAGGAGATGTACGGACGATTAGCTGCCATTTTGAAGTTATAATGTGAATATTTTTGTTGCAGATTTGAAGTGTTTATGAGTGAATATTTATAGAGAAAAATTGAGAGTAACATTGATTATGGCGTTGTTAAAGGCTATGATTTTGGAACATTTCAATTTAGGGTTGAAAAAGTGAAAGCATTGAACGCGGCGTATAACATGTTTCAACTGTTTTAGATTTTGAAAAAAGTTCCAGTTTTGATTAAATATTATCTATAACTTTTAGGTTTTGTACAAGTAGTTAGAGAACTCGAATCTACATTTGAGTTGATGATACATATTAAAAAAAATTTCATGTCAAATTAGACATGCAGCCACGTGCAACACAGACATTATTAATAAGCATAATCGTGACAAAGAACATTCGCACTCATTAATGACTTGAGGTGTGTACTTTCCTGGCTTAACAAGATCAATAAAGCTTATTAGTACAAATCATACAAAAAATGATTGGATAAGCCAAAAAAAAAAAAAAGTATGATAAACTACTTATATAAGTAAGAGTGTGTGGTAATCCTAGGTTAGTTAGATTATATATCTAACTACTTTATCAATTTAAAGGATGACAAGCGCATGGAAATATATAGAATCAAATTAATGGTGTAACATGCTTAATTATTAACAATAAGCTTTGGTGCTTAAGGTGATGAGTTCAATCTATAGTGACCACCTACTTAAAAATTAATTTTCTACGAATTTTTTGATATCCAAATGTTGTAAAATCAAGCAGTATGTCCCGTAACAATAGTCAAAATGTGCTCAAGTTGCCCGAATAATCACGAATATCAAAAAAAAAAAGTTAACAATAAGACAATTCATTTAAAGCACGGATATGTGCACATGCACAAGAATGTCGCATTGTCCCGTTAAGGAAACACGCCATATAAAGAAGAAGTAATTCTACTCAAAGCTTGACTAAAGTAAAAATATTGAATAGTCCAATAGTGAAGAGTTCTTAAATAAGTAAGAGTTAAATAAATTCAATATATTAACTTATAAAAAATTTTCTTTTTTTTGACATTCAAAGGTTTTATAGTCACACAATAACTATCCATATTCTATAATTAAAGAAAAAAAAAGAGAGATTGTTTTTCAACTCTCACATGCACCCATGTTCCAGAATACACTTTTTTGAAGTAAATTTGTTTCCTTGTCTGGTTTTGATTGAAAGGAAAAAAACAACAACAATTAAACTGTTTCCACAGTTCAAGGGAAAAAAAAAAAAAAAGAAAAAAAAAAAAGCCAATTCCTTTTAATTTTTTTACAATGATTAAAGAAGATCAAGGAAATTGAGTTGGTGGGAGGATCTGTTTTGCTGTAATAGACCAATGGAAGACATCTTAGGTGATGTTTTTTTCATTCTATGCTGCCATCATTTGTGAGAAGGAAAGGATTTCATATTAGCTGTTATGCATTTCAATTCATTTTTGAAAAGTACACTGTTAATCTTTTATGTTCAAATTTGAAATAAAATTTGTATTTGGTCTCCATTTTTTAAAACAAAAACTTTTAATTTTGTCATTTCAATAGTTTTCAATTTTAATTAGTTAGGGTAAGTTTTATTTAGTTTAGGATACTTGTTTTCTTTTAAAAGTTAATTCACATCAAGAAAATAATCACCTGATTGATATATTAAAATTTAAAATTAGTATAGTTAATCATTAAACCAACATTACAATTTTGTTATTGTTTTATTGTGAAACATAAAGAAAAAAAAAAGGGGAAAAACTGCACTTTAAACCTAACCACTAAAAATATACTTTTCCATTAGCATGCAAATGTGTAGCATGTACTCAAAAAAAAAAAAGAAAAAGAAAAAAAAAAGGACAAAGTTTAGTAAAAACTGTATGACATAAGAAAACAACTCAATTTCTTAAGTGAATTGGTTTTATTTCTACCACTTATTTCATCTCAGCATGTGTGTTCAAGATTGCTTTTAAGAAACTGCTTTTTGTCAAAAGTACAATACACTAATACTAAGAAGCTTAATAAGTTCTGTCAAAAGCTCAGCAACATTTCTCTTAAATGAACAAAACAGTTTTTTTTTTTTCCTGAAACAACCAACTCATTAAGAAACACGAACCAAATCCGAGCCAGCAAGCTCCAAGAGCACAGCAGAAACAACATGTGGGGGAAGGTTCTCCCACCTCAAAAAACCCGAGTCCCCTCAAGAGAATCTAGAAAATAACCGACACCAAATAAATCATGAGAAGAATTTAGCTTTGCGAGCACATCCGCAACGCTATTACAAGCCCTCTCACAAAAAGAAAAAGAAACCTTCCTAAACTTAGGAATCAAACTCCTAATATCAGCTATAATATAGCTAAGTTCAGAAGAATCGTGGGAAACCCAATTAATAATGTCAATTACATAAGAATCGGATTCCACCAAGATAGAAAGGAAAATCCCATTATAGACCAAAACAGTTCATCCCTTACAAGAATTATCCTTTAATTCATCACAAAGCTTTCTAAGAACAACTAACTGCACTACTTTTCTCAAAACATGAATGGCTAAGCTTTAAAACTTCAAACCTTCTACATATTACAACTTTGAATCTTCATGACTCTTTAGTTTAAGCAAAATGCAAAACAAGGTATAAAACCAATCATCCAGCTGTTTTCGAGTGTTTGATTAGCCAATCAATCACAACATTGATGTTTATCGAATCTTTGCAAGAGATCATATAGCAGCACACCTCCCTGTCACGAACCGATTCAAGTTCTCTGCAGGAACAGACCGGAAAGATTATTGTCAAAAGTATATTTCAACATTAACGAACAGCACACGATACCAAATCATGGATATAATATCTAGAACTTACAATAAATCAACCAGTGACTGCTTGGAAAGTGCTTCTGACTTGTCAATTTTGTTGCCCAGCACAAGCAGAGGAATTCCATTTAAAGAAGGTTTTGTTAAGAGCTCATGGAGCTCACTTTTTGATATGGGAATACTATCTCTATCAGCAGAATCAACTACATAACTGACCTTACATCATCATAATTCAGGACAAAGGTTACATAAATAACAAAGAGACCAAATAAAAAGAGGAAACAGATTTAATTCTCCAACTTTATTGGTGGTGTCTTTTTAGTCTTTATAAGATAAAAAGTTTCAACTGTGTAACTGAACTTCCAGTTGTGATGTCTTTGACATGGAGACCAAACTAAAGTTTTCTCTTAAGGGGGAGAATCAAGGCCTTGCAAATGAGTTTGGAGAGTTTTTTGTGTTTTTTTTTTTTGATGATCAGGAAATGAAGCTTGCTGCACTATATACTCCAGGACACTTATGTCCTTCCCAAGGCTCAGATCTTAAAGACAACAATTTTTTTTATAATTTAGCTAACTCGTGAGTTTCAAACCTAAAACCTCTAAATGAGCAATACCATAGAGACCTCAAGCCTCTATCAATGAGATTGCCCCCTTGGAGATGAGTTTTTATTCAATTTATATTGATGTGAAAAACGTTCGAAACAAGAGTCAATAGCCAGCCCCTGCAGCTCATATAACAGGGAACTTTCTTTATGACAGCAGAAAAGAAATATGAACTTATTTGGTCGAGTTTGCTACTAATCATCAAATGAAATGTGAACTCGTTCTTTTGACAAGGGCAATTCCGGACTTAAGAGAACAAACCAATAAAGAAAGAGAAAGGGCAGGAAAAAAGTAACATGGAAATGGAATCTCTCAAAACTAGAAACGAAAATAATTTTCTTGAATACAAATGATTTGATTGTACAATTTTTAAGTTCGAACATTGTCAATAGGATATAAGACGATGTTATATTTAAAAATTTTGACAGAAGTTTTGGGGTCTAAATTTTGACTATCGGCCAGACTTTGAGCTCAAGTAACAAATGTGTCTAAAATGAAACAAAGGGAAAGGATTGGAGACTTCGGATATTTACACGATTGCAGTCACGTCACAGCAATATCGCTCCCACATTGTTCGAAATCTCCTTTGCCCTCCAAGGTCCCAAAGTTTAATAGTTACATTGCCCTTTGTAACTTTCCGCATGTTAAAGCCGACCTGGTTATCAAAATATGAAGTGAAAGCTCAGAAGATTAAATTCAATTATGAGGACATAAACAACAAACTCGATAGAAGAGCATACTCACAGTTGGAATCATATCCTCACTGTATCCCCCAGTCTGCAAAACTAAAAAATGATCAGCAAACAAGAAGGCCATTCATGAGCACAAAACAACGAATTCTTACCGCGATAGAGTTAACAAGAGATGTCTTGCCAGCATTTTGGAGGCCTACAAGTGAGAGCTCCATTTCCTGTTTGAAGAACAAGCTGACAAACAGGCATACATAAGAAGACTAAAAAACTAGAAAAAACTCATAATAGTCTCAAATAGTAGCAAGGAACAGTTTCCTTTAGATAATCAATTAGGGTAAGCATATGAAAAACCAATATAGCCTGCAGTGGGAGTTCTTCATTTCTCTGAAACTTTTGATCATTAATGTACTAAACTATTAGTTAAAGCAAGTAGCAGATGATTCTACAGAGTAGTAAACCAAGGATCAAATGGGAGAAGACAAGCCTTCTGTTTCTTCACGGAGAAGTCAAAACCCGCCAGCAATGGTAATGGAAGCTAGATTAACATGATGACTTCATTAAAACTTGGATTATATCAAAAAACTACAGAAGGCAGTATAAGTGGCTAGAATTACTGAAAAAAGTATGAACATATATATATGCACACAAAACATCTTCAAAGATGAAAGCCGCAAACATATATAAGTTGGGAACCAATACAGCAAACAATCAATATAATTGCAACAGTTGCATCCATTTGTTGTTGCTCTGAAACACCCCAGCATAGCAAATAAAATCCTAGCTTCAAACAACCCCCTTTCACAACCGTCATGAGAAAATAAACTTGTCGTGTTTAAGGGGAAGATTAGGTGTGAAGAGTCCACTTCTCACCGATAATTGATAAGCAGTTGCATATCACACACTCTCAACCTCCCTAATCCGACACTTTATATTTCCTTCGTGTTAAGTCTCAACTGTTCATTGTACTATTTCGGCGTTAATTTGAACTGGCATTAGTTTAGAAGTGAAATCCTCTGTTATGCTTGATACTTTATTTTTCTCTTTCTTGTTTTAGTGTTTTGTTATTTCTTCTCGTGAACACAAAGATTTCCTCTATTTTCGTGCATCGTTGACTCTCGAAACTGTTTTAAATCAAGAACTAAGCATTTAGTCCTTGCGGAGATGATTTTTTATCACTTATTACATCTTGTAGTAGACTGTGTAGGTTTGCACATCGCTTAACTTAGTTTTTTTCTTGGTTATAAAATTTCCAGGCAGTTTTGACCGAACAGTCACTGAAACTCAATTTTACTAGCAATCTCTTCTCAACTGAATAGAGTAAAGCTCATGCTAAATGGTGAAAAGTCAAAGCCATGCAAGGGACCCAGTTGTCCAATTTCAACTAACAAATCTATAAAACTTGAACGGCCGTACCTCTCAACTCAAAGGATTGAATATTCAAACTTCAAACTAACATAATTCTAAATTGAAGACCAAACGAGCACACATAATACTGCATTTCTAATGAACCTTCGCCTATAAACTAATGTCAAACAACAGGCCCACATTCGAATTGAAAATCAAACCGCAGCTTTCCCCACACAGCCGATAATTTCCTCATTCAACAAAATAATAATAAAAATCAATCCGAAACACTGAGTACTGTTAAGGATGACAACCCTACCCGAATCTCCACATTGATATGATATTGTCCACTTTGGGCATACACCCGCATGGCT
>JBBMEG010000027.1:4872422-4884665 GCA_037832605.1 Cyclanthera cordifolia
ATTTATTTTTGCATTCTTTGGGATTTGTAATAAGGTGTGGGATACACCTTGGGTTGTGAAAATTGAATTGGTTTAATACTGAACCATTGAAAAGGATTGAGTTTCTCTTTAGCCTAGGAAAAAGAAGGTCGTGTAGGTTTGATTCTCACCAGATAAGAGAATCATCAATAGAAAACCAAAGAAGGAGTCTTGGGGGTGGAGTAGGGATTTTCTGAACCACTTTAAAACTTCCGGTGTCTTCTTTCCCTATCTTTTACTTTTTGCAATTTCAATTTCGCATATAATTTTTTTTTTTTGTTAGTTTAGAACTTACTATAGTTTTGATTATTAAGTTAAAAAAAAAGGTAGATTATTTATTAAAAAAAAAAAAAAGTTGACAACCCTATTCACCCCTCTAGTGTTGCCTTTCGTTCCTACAATTGGCATCAGAGCGGGTAGCTCATTTTTTTGTTCGCAAACGTGTTTGAAACTTTTTTTTTAATTTTGTTGAATACGTTTTTTTTATTAAAAAAGAAAAAAACTATTTTTTTATATATTGCTAAATCTGGAATTATTCTATTTTTTGTAAAAAACTTGGAATTTTGCATTTTAAACGCCGTTTTCACCAATAAATAAATAAAATAAAGTGTTTTAAAATTATGTATTTTGTTTTAAAAAAAATTGTAAGTGAAAAACAATTTTTTGTTAAAAATAAAGTATTGAAATAGTTCAATATTGAGTAAAATGGTCTTTTACCTTGGCCGAAATCAACCTAAAATAGCTTTTGAAATGCTCAACTGTAGTCCTTGAAGATCCTCCACTAAAAAATGATTATAACAGACAAACGACTCAGAATTAGCACCTAAAACTACATAAATAGACTCAAAATAGGGGTTTTACCTTGGGGTTCAAAAATAAGTTTTTCACTTTCCAGCTAGCGATGTCTCGTGGGCTATGGCGACGACGCATGGATTGGACGTCACCAGTGCGTGAAAGCACTAAAATGAGGCTAAAAAATAGGATCAAGCGCGTTTAGATGGTTCAAAAAGCTCGCTACAAGCTTTGGTTGGTTGCATTGGATCGAAATGCGCTTTAGGCTAGGATTGGTATGCACGGTTGGTTTGGTAAGTCACGATGATCAATGCGAAGCTAAGAACAAAGGTGCGGGTCTAGTGCAAATGTGACATGCATCCTCATCTTGCTAGCAAACAACACGAAAATGCTGATTGGCTGAAGCTGGCGACGACTATGATTGGTGCATGTTGGCGGAGCTAATGGTCAGAGCTTGTCGTGTGCGCTGATTAGTGGAGGTGGTGGCTAATGATGGAGCGACACGTGGCACTTGCGTACTTGCTTCGAGCTCTATGATGGCGACGACACTCACTCCCACTCTGATGGCTCTAAAACATGGTTCCGGGATCCATGAATCACAGAGAATGGAAAGAATAAATGTTGCGACTGAGTGGTTGGTGAATTATGCTGTGAAAGGCATTTTTGTCTTATATAGCTTTAGAAACATAAATTTAAAATTACAAAAATGCCCTTTAAGACTAAAATGACAAATTTTCCCCTCTTCCCATTAAAAGACCATTTTATCTTTTTTGGGATAGGACCGTTTGTGTCCAATAAAAGTTAATTAAATCATTCTATCCCCTTTCACGTATTCCGAGAGTCCGAAAACTAACCTTATTTACAAAGCTTGAAATCTTGAGCCGTTACATCAGGCATATCATAAGTCATCAAGATGAAGTTTCCAACTATCTTTCAAAGGAAGAATATTTCTAGAATCCAATTAAATTTTGTTATGATTGAGGATCGAACAATTTCCTTTTACATCGGATCTGCATCATGCCGATAGGATGTAAAATTTTGGTATGTTCTAAATAGAGATTAGGCTTTGTTTTAGCTTTTTTCTATTTGAGTTGTCATGCTTTTGACTTGTGAAAACTAATCAACGTGCGTTCCCTTTGATTGAGAGTTGTGTTTGTTTGGGTCTTTGATTGTTTTAATGATATGATTAAGAAAAAAAAAAAGACTGCAATTTTCTTTTGAAAAACCACATCATTTCTGTAAAACTTATTTCTTTTCTGCATTTTTTTTTCAAACTCCACAATTTCCCAAGCAAAGTTGAAAAGCAGAGGCATTAAATAATAAGTTGATAACTTTCGTTGGATTTGGTTGATTCTTAAGTTAACCATTTTAAACTCAATTCAACATAACCTCACTGAAAATAAGAATAATTATTATATATACTTATAGTAATATGATATATTCTAAGTAAACTTGATAAGGTCATTGCGGTAACAAGATAAAATAACTAATTGAAGTTCAAACCAGCATTAGGAATTTAAAAATGAAACATGAGAATTTTGTAACTCCCCTAATAATATTTTCATTAGAAATTTATACAAACACATCGTTTAATCAATTTATACCTTATTCTTTCAGAAGATCTTAGATGGTCATTCCAACCATATTGGCTATATATATCATCTGAAATAATTATAATAGAGAAAAAAAAAAAACAATAAGGAAAAAGAGTTACAATAAAAAACTATTTCTTTACTTTTCTTTTTTTTTCTTTTTGGAGAGAAAGAACCAGTACATGGCTGAAGTACTATATCTTTTAAACAAACAAACAAACAAACATGAATAGCCAAGATTTATAAACTTCAACCCTTCTACACATTACAGACTAGAACATTCACGACACAATTAAGCTAGAAAAAACAATGTGTAAAACCAATCATCCAGCCGTTTTCGAGTGTTTGATAAGCCAATCGATCACAACATCAATGTTTATCGAATCTTTGCAAGAGATCATGTAGCAGCACACCTCCCTGTCGCGAATCGATTCGAGTTCTCTGCAGGAACAAACCGAAAAAATTATCATCACAAGCATGTTCCATCATAAACATGCAGCATAGAGTTATCGATCGTGGAAATAATATCCAGGACTCACAGCAAATCAACCAGAGACTGCTTGGAAATTGCTTCTGACTTGTCAATTTTGTTGCCCAGCACAAGCAGAGAAATTCCACTTAATGAAGGTTTTGTTAAGAGCTCATGGAGCTCACTTTTTGATATGGGAACACTATCTCTATCAGCAGCATCAACTACATACCTGACCTTTCACCCATCATACATCACAACAAAGGTTAAAGAAACAACAAACAGACCAAACAAAAAATGGTTAAAATATCGTTTTAGTTCTTAAAATTTTGATGGTTGAACCTAATCGGTCACTACACATTAAAAAGTTTCAAATTTTGATATTCATGATAGGATTGCTGCTAGGAATATTACCTGGGTACTAAGGGTATGTTAATGTTAGTAATTAATCTAAAAGTTCGTAGGGAGAGTTTTGTTATAAATAGGCACATCTTAAAAGATGAAGGTAGAAAATTCTTTAAGGCTATGTTTGTTTTTGATGGGAAAGACTTTAGGATTTAGGGCAGGTAAATCACTCAAAAATCGCTTATCTGTGTTTGGTAGTAAACAATCACTCTTAACCATTCATCAAATCCTCTATCAAACTACTCATCAAACTTTACATCAAATTTATCACTCAACTACTATTAACACTAATATCCAAAGTAGTTAATTATCCAATCACTAGTAATACCAATCTCCAAACGAGTAGTTAATTCATCCATTAACTATCAACCCCAATTTTCAAATAAGTAATTAATTACTCCAACTACTGCTCCTCTTCACTCCTCTCTTTTTTAACAAAAACAAACTTTAGTTGTTTAGCCCTAAGTGCGGGAAATTCTTTTATCAATTATATTTCATTGTCATCATAGTACTATTTGGATTCTATCAGTAAGCTGATTCTAAATCACACGGCTGACAAATTTCTTAAAGGGGGCAGACAACTAAACAAATGAAACGACATGTGTAATATACTCTTTTTGAAGCTACACACCATATTCCTTTAATAGACAGCGTGACACTCTACTTGTCGAGTTGTCTACTTCTTTCAGCCATTTTTCACCCAGTATATTTAGGTATGTCAATTACTCATTTATTTAACCAAGTTAACAACAAAGATGACATATAGTTTGCAAACAATTCCCAGAATGTTATTATCATTGCAGAGGTCCTAAAAGAAAGCTTTTTCTACAAGTCAATCCAACTAGTGATGTTATATACTATCTTATAACAGAGGTTTCCTCTTAAAGAGAGAATTAAGGCCTCTCAAAAGAGTTCAAAGAGTTTTTATTCTCTCTGTATTTTCGTATTAATGTTAAATGGTTCAAAACAAGAGCCTATCATTTAGTTGCAGGAAATTTTATTTATGATAGCAGAGAAAAAATACTGATTAATTCGGGTTTTGTTTACTTCCAATCCAACAAGGGTGATGTCTAGTCATCAAAGGCACTAAGTCACTCTATGATAGTTCTTTTCGTGATTACTAAGAAGTGATGGGCTCTAATCCATAGTGGATACCTATCTAGAAGTTAATTTCTCATGGATTTCCTTGACATCAAAATATTGTAAAGTTAGACGGTATGTCCCATGACAATAATTGAGGTGCATGCAAATTGGCTCGGATAATCACGGATATCAAAGAAAAGAAAAATAGAGAAAAACACGTCATCTCTCAAAACTAGAAAAACAAATTATTTTCTCGAAGGAAAGTGATCAAATGGTACTAATTTTTTCAAGTGTGGTTGTTAGTCACTCCCAGCCTTGGGACGAGAGTTGGCATCCCTTGTCCAGATAAGTGATGCAGTAGGTTGAAGGCTTGAGGTCTCAGGTTCATGCATGCTTGTGACATTAATTTGTAAATACCTCAATTATATCTCCACTCCTCCGATATATCCCAATGCCATAGCATAGGGACAGACTATTGGTTCTCTGAGTGTAAAGGAGCGAAGCTCCAAGTTCCAGGTTATCAAAAAAAATAAAAGCGGTGGCACTTATTTGTAGGGTGTTTAAGTTTTGAAAAAAGTTCTGGTGGTTAAAAAAATGATAAACAGTCAGCCATGTTGTAAGATAAAGTAATAAATATAGCTAATATGGAGCAGGGATAAAGTGTAAGAGACATGGGATGGGATATTTACACAATTGCAGTGACGCCCCTGCAATATCGCTCCCACATTGTACGAAATCTCCTTTGTCCTCCAAGGTCCCAAAGTTTAATTGTTACATTGCCCTTTGTAACTTTCCGCATGTTAAACCCAACCTGGTTATCAGAATATGAAATGATCATAAGATGCATACAATAACGATAGCATAGATAACGAAGTTAGATAGAAATCATACTCACAGTTGGAATCATATCCTCACTGTAGCCCCCAGTCTGTAAAATTTGAAAACGATCAGGGAAGAAGGCCATTCACATACACTAAAAATGGATGTGAAATTTTCATTTTCTTACAGCAATAGAATTGACAAGAGATGACTTCCCAGCATTTTGGAGGCCTACAAGTGAGAGCTCCATTTCCTGTTTGAAGAACAGGCTGAAAAACAGCACACAAGACGAGACTATAAAATTGGAAGGAACTTCAAAGAGTCTCTAATAGTAGCAAGAAACAGCTTCCTTTAGATGTTCAACAAGGTTAAAACATACGAAAAACTGAAATACCATGCATTGAGGTTTCTCCATTTTTCTGAAACATTTGTTTAACAATGCACTAAAAGATTAGTTCAGGCATGCAGTAATTGGTGTTTCATGATTCTAAAGAGCTAGCAAACCAATGATGAAATTTGAGAAGACAACACTTCCATTTCTTCATGAAAAGTTAAAAACGAGATAGTCATTGTAATGGAGTCTATAATATATGACTTCGCAAAAAATTGGAATTCCATGACAAAACTATAGGAGGCATTAATAGTGGCTAGAGTACTGCAAGAAGTATGAAAAACCCAATATGAACACAAAACAACAGTGATGAAAGCCACAAGTACAAAGAAGTCGGTATCAAATGCAGAAAAGAACCAATATAATTGTAAGAGTTGTGTTCAACTATTTGATAGGGCTTGGCCTTCAAGTTTAGTTATCAACAAGAACAAACACCACGGGAAGATTTTACAGAGGAAAGCCTAATAAAATACAGAAAATAGAACCTGCCGCAGAGGCTGTTGATAGAATCTATCAAAGGGTCCCCTCTCTTTAAGAGTCAATGATCAATTTCTATATCATTTATGTGGGTGAAGGTTACATTATATAGGCTAGTGGTTAACAAACTAACCATCTAACCAACTAACCACCTTATCCTAGTAGTTGTTATACAACTACCTCTTGGATCCTATCAGCTGTCTCTCCCTCTTTTATCCCGCGCACCAACATTCTAACTAACCCTTCCCACATACAAAATTCCCGACCCTTCTCACAACCGTTTTTAACATTCTCTCTCCCTTTCTCTTTTCTATGCCTATACAAATTAACGATTGGGGGCTATCACCTATTGTTCCTCTGCAAATCCCGACAGAGAAAATAAGATCCTAGCTTAGAACAGCCCCCTTCCGCAACAACCATAAAAAAACTAATTTGTTTGTCTTCAACACTTTAAGTTGGTTTAAGCTGTATGAAGTGAAACTCTCACTGTTGAGCCAACATCAAGGAAGAAAAGATATAACGAGAAACTTTTATGCCTTAAGGCAACTTAATCTCAACGAAAGTGTAAAAAGAATTCATTAGTTGTTGTGTGTCGAGGAGTCATCCCAACATTTATATGATAGGTAAATTACTCCTCTCATCACCAGTTAATTTTGATATGAAAACTCACACTATCTAATATGGTACCAGAGCTCATTCAATCCAAACAGGTATTCGATCTAATAAAAATGAAATTGGAATTCGATTCAAGATTGGTGAACTCAAAGAAACGTCATTACGAAGGAGCATGTTGAGGAGACCAAACATTCATAAGATATGTAGACTACTCCTCTCATTATATTGGCAAACATCTAATGGAATACTTTCAAGATAGAACTTCATACTATTTTTCTTCAATAAATTTGTTTAGAAAAGAAAACTATTGAAACTAAATTTATATATAAAAAAAAACAAGAACAAAAACAAAAACTCAAACCTACAAGCAATCTCAACTATAAAGTAAACCACAGGTCAAATGGTAATAAGTTTAAGATTTACAGCGGACCAGTTGCCCGATTTCAACTGACGAATCTATAAATTTTGAACGGTCTTACCTCTCAACTCGAAGGAATTAATATTCTAACTTCAAATTAACATAATTCTCAATGGAAGACCAAAGGAACACACATAGTACAGCATTTCTAATGAACCTTCGCTATAAATTAATGTCAAACAAGAGGCCCACATTCGAATTGAAAATCAAAACACAGCTTACGCCACTCAGCTGACAATTTCCAACTAATAACAATCAATCCACAACATTAAGTAAAATAATCCTAGATTCCTCAGCCACCAAACAAGGAGGAATCGATAGTAATAACAAAACCCAGATTTCAAGAACAGGAAAAGTTGAGGGCGGATCAAATCGTACCTCCTGAGCCAATTGAGGATGGAATCGAAGAAACCCATCTGAAGAAAATCCGAGAAAAAATAAAAAAGTGGCGAACACTTGGATTATTGATCAACCAAAGAAGCAGAAGAAATGGAAATTCTGAAAGTTTTTTTAGGAAAGAGATAATGGAGAGAGAAAGAAACTTGAGCAACTCAATCACCGACGCAAACCTCGATTAGGGGCCAAGATGTTCTATTCGTGTACTGTCCGCTTCTACCAAGCAGATGATCCAAACACAATGTTCATTTTTTAGTGTTTCTCTCTTTTTTTTTTTTCGAAAACTAATAAATTAATGTTTAGACAAAAATATCATCTAATCAATTAATTCATCATAAGTTTGAATTATAGACTCATCACAATAGTTGCTGGCTTAGTAATTTTACTATTTAGTACTAATCCAATTTTAAATCAACCGCACAACTTTGATCTTGAAAATTTAATTAATGAAAATAATTTAGAAAAAATTCATTATAAAATCATTGTCCCAATATTTCATATGCTCGATTGACAACTTTTAGTGTAAGTCAAGGCCTATTTTGTTATATTGACATTTTTTTTGCAATTCATTAAAATAAATTGAATAGCAGCAGCAAAAAGATTAGATATGACCATAGATAATTCTGAGATTTCTAATAGAAGAAATTATATCAGAGAAGGAACAAAGAGTGTGGAGGCTATGTGCAGCATCCACTACTAAAAAAATAGGTATAGATGACACTCATGACGAACAATTTTCAAGAGAAAAAGGTACCAAAATGTCATAAATTAAAAAACACGCGCTTTATGACACATTTTGAATTAAAACTGAATTTTGAATCATTTACTAGATTAATGGGGAGATAAAAATTTACCAATATTAGAAGTTTGAAGAGAAGCTAAGGGTCATCGATTCCAAATTGGACAGTTTCTAAGTACCCAAAAAGTTTATGCACGAGTTCTTTCATTGAATGATATATGTGCATAAAACTAATGTATGCAAAGATCCTTAATTACATTGTAAGCTTGTAGATTTGATTACCCATATAGAGTAAAAAGTCATACCATATCTACTTTTTTATTTGGATTTCTTGTATTTTCCCTTCCCATTTTGACTGCCTTAGTTTTTATATGGTTATAGTTAGATTATCAAGTTGTTGTATGCTACTTTTTTAACATTACGTGTATAATGTATGAGATTTTTGTTAAATAATATCGGAGAAATCTAGATAATTCAACTTTATTTTAGATGGTCAAAGAAGATTCTAGATCATACACATTTATGCAAGATTGGTGCAGAGAACTCTTGAACTCTCTTTGTCTAAAATTAGTGTAGATTTATCTAGAGCATGCACTTTGTCCAAAGTGAAATTGTCGCAAAATTGTAACCACGTGATTGTCTTGATTACCAAGGAAAGATGTGACCCATTTATGGACATAGGATTAAACTTGGAGGCTAAGTTTGGAGTTACTAGAAATAGGTGAATGACCATTGTTGGCAAACCATTTCAAAATCTCGCAAGGCATCCCATATCTAAGTGAACTTTTCCCTTGTAAGAGAGTTTGGTGCTACATTGTAAGAGAGAAAGTTTGTAACTCCTATTTTTATAGTAAAGTTCTTCTATTTTGCCCGTGATTTTTACCCTAATTTGTTTAGGGATTTTCTACGTTAAATCACCAGGTCATTCTTTCCCTTCTTCTTCTTCATTATTGGTATTGTGTTCTCTATTTATTTTAGCTCCGACCATGTTATATTCGATTAAACAATCACAACAATTTTGAATTTGGTATTTTTTAGAATTATGTCTTTCTAACATTGGTAGCATATTTTACATTTATATTTGATTTTTTTTTTTTTTTTTTTGTCTTCAGGTTCATGATAGACGGGGTTGCTTTGAAGAAATTTGTTGTATTTATTTATATAAATTTTGTACCAAATTTGATCATAGTTTTCTTGTATCAATGTATGTTCATATGTAAAAATATTACAAAGATAATTATTTATATACCAATGTTGTATTTTTTTTAATTATTCTTAGATTTTCTTTTGATAGTATTAGTTTCAATAGTCATATGTTTAATGATAGATACAAACTTAAATGATATAAAATTGACAGTAAATATCTGTCAGCAATAAGACTTATGACTGGATTGAGGAGTCATATTTGACTATTTTGTGATTATACAAGGGTGTCATTGATTATAATGAATAAGTGATCTATTTTAAAAGTAGAAGAAATAATGACATTTATTAATAAGTGTCATCTAAAGATAACAGATGATGTGCGATACAATGATTACAAAAAAATATAATCTAAAACGTTTCAATGAAAGAGAAGAACAAGAGGATGAAGGAGAAAAATATAATCTAAGTTCCATTGAGCTCTACACTAATAATACTTAACACTAATCAAATGCCAACACTTTAATATTGATAAGACTCATACCATCACATATCAACTTAACGGGATTGAATGAGTATCGGGGTTTCATAATGTTTTAATTGATAATTGTTAAAATTTTGAAGGCAATCAATTCATTGCTTTTTTAGTACAAAGGGATGGAAACTTAAACTACAGACTTTATACACGTTAATATATTACTAATGTTAACTTCTTTATGCTAGCTTTGATAATTCAATGTTCTTTTAAACTAAATTAAGAAAAATTGCACAAACCATCTCTAAAGTATGATATTTGTAACAATTAAATCTTTAAACTTTTAATTTGAACAACCACCTCTTCTAAAATTGAAAAGTGATGTAATTAACACATTTAAGTTAATTTTAAGACATTTTCTCATGTGGGAAGAGGGTAAAATTGTCCAAAAAATATTAAGTTTTTATTTTCTCTCCCTAAAAACTTATAGTAAAGAAATTCATCACTTTTTACTCTATAATTAACAATATGTAAACTAATGATCTTTTTCGATGTATCTATTTGTAAATTAATTGGTATTTACACCCATTAATTTACAAATAGATACCTTTAAAAAATTCATTAGTTTATAAAATTTTCATGATAAATTTACCAGGGTAAAAAGTTATGAATTTCTCTATTTATAAGCTTTCAAAAAAAAAAATAAATAAATAAATATTTTTTGGACAACTTTACTCTTTTCACACGTGTGAAAATCTTAAAATTGATTTAAAAATATTAATTGTAACACTTTTCAAACTTTAAGAAGGATGATTGCTCAAATCAAAAATTTAAGAATTTAATTACTACAAATATCATACTTTAAAATGATTTTTTCAATATTTCCAACAAACTATTAATCCAATGTTAATATATAATACTTATGTATGTCGTATGAAGATAAAATTATAGGCAACAATTTTCGAAGTTTTTATTGATCGTTAAAATCAATAGTTAATTAATTGGTATTATTATTATTTTTTTTTTGTTGAGTACATTAAATAATTAATCTAATGTATTGAATAAGTTTTTTTATTTTATTTATTTATTTATTTTCAAATAATAGATAACGAAGCTGTTAAGCAATAAGTTTGTAATGTTGGGCCCTTCTAATCATTATACTCCATTATTGCTGGAAGATTAATTAATTTGAAGAATTGAAATCAATTTAAATTAAGGGACAATTAGAGAAATGTCTAGTTTTTAAGAATTAATTTAGTAAATGACTGAACTTATTTAATATTTAAATTTATGTCTATCTTTTTCAGTTTGTTTTTAGAAAATTATTATGAAAAAAATACCAAACCTTTTTTATTTTAAATAAACACAAAAACAAATATGTGCAAACATTTTGTGTAACTAACTATTTGTTAATAAATATATTAATTGACGATTTAAAAAATCAAAATATTAGTTGACGATCATTAAACAAAATTTTTAACTTTTGTATTTCAAATTTTAAAAGTTTTTTGGATATTAAAACAAAATTCTTTGGATATTTTCGTACAACCAATATCTCATACAAACTACATCACAAAATTCAAACTTAATACTTTAAAAAAATCACAAAAAATATGAGAATGTGATGCAGAAAAACCAAAACTGTCTTATATAACCCTCATCTTTGTTGCTTCAAAAAAAAAACTCTCTTATAAACAAAATTTAAGAAGTATGAAGAACTTTCTTAAAAAACCTAATTGCACATCTGATTCCATATCAAGACATATATACCAAAACAGTACACGTGATTGAATGTAATGTACTTAAAGATGAAATATAAGATGAGGTGAAGTATCTTACCTCATGAACCGTTCCATTATTGATCTATTGTCATTATTGAGATGTGTTTAAACTCGAACTTTTAGAGATGTGAAAGTGAAGAGTCCAGAAAGTCATCACTCCCAAGTTTCATGCTACATATTGACACTTGCCAAATTTCTTCTCTTCAAACTTGTGATTACACTCGGGTTCCACTCTACTTGCTGATGACAACTCCTGTGAAAGCACCATCTAAGGTTTTCCCCTCCCTGTCGGTCACACAAACTCTCAATGTCTAACCTTCCAACTCGCTCTAAGGGTACATCTTGCTTGCAAACTTGTACATCCATGGTGCATCGTGATTCTCCTTTAGTAAGTATGTGAGTAGTAGATTAATTTTATGTTTTGAGGGGATTAAACAATGTTTTTTAAAATTTGGATGTTGAAGAGATAGTCTCTTCTACACCTGTTGATGCTGAAAAATGGTCAACGGTCTATCCACAGCACAATTTATTTGATAGAGGACGAAAGGGCCTCCAAAACAGATAGGTTTAGGGCACACCGGTGTGGTGTGAGCCACAGGGCCTCCGATGCCTAAGTCAGAGACGGATTAA
>JBBMEG010000027.1:4892365-4909836 GCA_037832605.1 Cyclanthera cordifolia
ATTGTCCATTTGCTTTCAATGGGTTGAACCGGTTGCTTTCGATCAACGTTATTATAGACTAATTGTTTTTATCAAACATGATACTTATGGAACATAAATATTATTTCTAAATTAAAATCATAATGGCCATTATCATCAGTATTTTTTTAATTAATAATATTAACCAAAAATCTTAGAAAAATTATATTAGATGGACTGTTATCTTAAAATAATTACAAATATATTCAACTTTTGAGGTAATTATATTTATAGTTATTAATACGTTTTAATACTATATTATAAGAAAATATTAATTAATACTCATGACTACATTTGCTAATTTATTTTATAGTAGTCATATTTGTATTTATTTTATAAATTTGACTAGTTTTGTAAGTTTTCCTAGCATGAGCTCAGACAAAATCGAATCCCAGGATAACTTCTTGTCCCTATGATTTTTTTTTTTTTTTTTTTAACCTAGACTTGGTAATCTTTAATAAATCCCTTGATAAGTGTAGTTCATCAATTTGAACAAGTCAATCTTTCTGAGTAAGTGTCGTCGAAGGATATGTCAAATACTAATAAAGATCACAATCATTTTCCTCTTAGGAAACTCGCGCTAATATTGACCCTAGTAAACATACAACGAAGGGGAAGACTCAAAATTGCTGACACATGACCTCAATAGGATCTCACAATGCAAGTTCTTGATGAGATTGGAGGATCTGTTGACACACATTCTTCTCCCACTATCTATTTTTGAATAGGGTTCCATCCCACTCAAATGAACTATGCTAATTTTGTTCATCAAAATCTCAATCAGGTTAGATTGATTTTAATGTGAATTACCTTGTTTTTAAACTAAAAACCTAATCACATTATTTGAGTCTGCACAAAGTGATATATGATTCTCAGCCATTTCAACTCTCATATCGTGTTTCTAAATAGAGGTGTTCTGTAAACCGTCATCTTAAGTACTTTTATCCTTCAAAACAATATTTCTTAGGTAGAGTTCCCTTTTGACAAATTCTCACAAAGTAAATTTGCTCTTTAACCAATCGTATTAACTAAAGATTCTCAAGTGATAGCAATTAGTTATATTAATTCTATTCACTTTTATGAATTATTAGGCTCTATCCCTTTCAAAACTATTTCAAAAGATTATATTAATTTTTAAAGCAGATTTAAATGAATATTCTTTTGTTCTATTTTGAAAAAAAATCATTTTTCAAAAAAAAAAAAAAACATATATATATATATATATAATGCATACTGTAACACCCCAAAAATTCTTTACAACATACATTAAATTATAGCTAAAAGACAACAACCTGAGAATCTAGTTTGTGATCTTGGTCCAGCTACCACAACACATAGACCCAAATCTCGTCGCAAAAACCCCATAGAAACCTGCCGAAGTAAGCAACATCATCAAAGTGAGTATATTCATACAAAGTAAGTAGCTTAAACTTACAAAGTAAGTAGCTTAATCATTCATCAGCGGAAACTATAAGGTCACGCTAGTAGCTTCTAACACGGATCAGCCATGTTCATTGTACTCAAAATCTCACGATTGTTAACCACTTACAACACACCACTTTATCTGTCATGCACATTTATACTCGAATCCAGATACGACTTTTTATTCATTGAGCTCCTTATCTAGAGTGTGTAACACCTCTGCACATAAGTACATTACTCATGCCCCAACTGATAACTAGCTAGCATCACAACTCTTTCAACTAGAAGGGGTGATCCCGCTTACTAACGCCACTCTTAGCAATTCCACCATAAACCCTTACCACCTAGGATAAACCGATATAACACCACTTACACTTGGCCACTCTCTCGAACTTGATTATCACACTGCATTCATTATTACAAGAACCTGTATACCAAAGGTACTCACTCATGGATGTACGTGCTAACACATCTTTTAACTATTGGTTCATTCAATCTCACAGTGGTCGTCGTACTAGTCGCACTAGCACACCTCCTAGTTGTTCAACAAAAAATCTCAACCCCGAGAACCAAGTTCGACTCTCCACTCTTCCACTACCATTGAGAAATAAGAAGCTTGCATACGACATAATCATTTTCGAGTCATACACTCTAACCCCATTAAGTACAAGACTTTAACAGAAACCATCCATGTGCTCACACAGCTTATCACACTTATTTTAATAACTCCTCAAATAACCGTGTATCTCTCGAGTACGATTCAATATCCTTGGTATAAAATTACGACAACGTGCTTAAACAAGTAGAGCACAATTAAAAACTTGTCTCACACTCTAAAATAAGTGAAACTCCATTAAAAGCTCATCCCACACTCTTAACTCTCAAAGAAGTGAAACACCTTTAACAACTCACTCTGCACTCTCAAATGAGTGAAACACTCTTAATAACTCATCATGCACTCTAAAAGAGTAAAACACCCTTATCAACTCACCATACACTCTTAAAAGAGTGAAACACTCTCAAGGGGGTGAACACTTTAACAAGTCACACTGCACTCATAAATAAGTGAATTAACATCATTAACTCACTCTGCACTCCCAAAGGAGTGAAACATCTCTAGCAACTCACACGACACCCTCAATAAAGTGAAAACAACACTATCTCATCATGCACTCTCAAATAAGTTGAACATCTTTATTAACTCACCATGCATTTCCAAAGGAGTGAAATATCACCAACATCTCATATCACGCTCTCAATGAAGTGAGACGCTACTCGCAACAAACTATAATCTTACAATAGTGAAACAACACTAACAACTCATACATCTCTCGAATAGACGATAAACCACCTTTAACAACTCTTACCTCACTCTAAAAGAGAGCAACACAACTAACAACTCACACTAGTTTTCTGAACATTCATACGACAAATAAGAATGTACACGGCAAATAAACATAGCTACTTATCTCCAAGCTGAGGTATGATGTATGTATCACCCAACGCTTTGAGCTTTGAACTCTTAGAACATGCAGATGAAAATATACTTAGAAATGGAATAATCGGCATAAATCGAAAATGAATGAAGAGCAAGACGACGTCGTTTCCTTCAAAAACAAAAATCGTGCCGCTTAAGCATAAGTTAGCTCGTTGCACCCTTTGATTCTTGCTTGGTAACTACACCCTCAGGATTCAGATGGTTCTCGACATAAACGTTGTCATATCCTCTGGTCGCAAGTCTCCTTGAAGCATGCTCTGCATCTAACTCTCCGTCGATAATGAGGTGGCTGTCATTCTCAACCTTCAACATTTTTGCAAAAAAACAAAAAGTGTAAGGATTAAGCTTTTTTGGATAGAACGCTACTCATGCCCACAGACGGTGCCAACTCTTAATGCCGAAAAATTGTCAATGGATTAACGGTAGAGATTTTCTTTTACCGAGGATGAGAAGCCTGCAAAATGAAAAAACTTTAGCACATCTGTGTGGTGTGAGCCACAAGGCCTCCGATGCATAAGTCAATAAAGTGTTTATGAAAGTATTTGAAAGATATCTTTTAGAAATTTGAACGGTTTACCAGGGTTTTTAGCGAAGTTCAACTTAGATTTGAATGGAGAATGACCTGACTTCTTATAGCAGCCAGACATTGTAACCGATGTAGCTCACTTAATGAAGGCTTAATGGTTAGCCGTTTAAAACGTCCACCATTAAGCTAGAAATGAATACAGGCATAGCTCCTGACCGTTATCCTTAGAGGTGTAACGATCTTGACTTATAAATTACTTAGACTCGGTCAACCTTCATAGGACCTCACCTCCATGGCTGACCCCTTAAGGGTGTGGCCTTCTTGGTATAACTCCAAGACATCATACCCAACAGGTGCAGCGTCTCTTAGTGTTACTTGGACTTAATCAACTCATTCAAATGAGAGTCCTAACCTCCACAGTAGACCATCTTCGGGTTGGCTCACTCGAAAGATATCCTTAGAGGTCGGCTTTGATCTCAATCAACCCTTACTAGTCATTACCTCCACGGCTCGCCCCTAAAGGGGTTCTAGCCCTCTCGATATAATTCCTAGCTGTTATCAACAAATTCAATCGTCACTTTAAACTCAATCAACTCCTAGGGGAGAGTCCTAACCTCTACAGCATATCCTCGAGGGATCAGGGTCTTCTTAATGTAACTTTCTGTCACTACTACCTTACAACAAAATGGTCATATAGTTACTTGGACTTGGTCGACTTGTCCACAAAAGAGTCTTAACCTCCATGGCCAACCATGGAGGTTTTTGCTTACTCGATCGATCTCTTTAGAGGTAAGAATTGGTCTCGGTCAACCCTTACGGGTTCTCACCTTCACGGCTCGCTTTTAAAGGGGGGTCCAAGCCCTCTCGGCGTAACTTCTCACTATTATCAACAGATCTAGTCGTCACTTAGACTTGACCGATTGTTGGGGTTGAGTCCTGACCACCACAGTGGACCTTCGGGAGGGTGAAACCTACTCTAATCGACTCCTAAAAGGGACACGTTGGCCTTGCCAACCCTATATGGGGGTAATGACCGCCATGGCCGACCCCTAGCGGGCAAGTTTGGGCTTGGCTGACCCCTTAAGGTTTGTAGTCTCCTTTAGCCGACCCCCTAAAGTTTGTGGTCTATCTTGGCTGATGCTTGGGGGGTCTCGTTCTCCTTTGGTCGATGCCTAAGGGGTCGGATTAGGCTTGGCTGACCCCTTAGGGGTTGTGGCCTTCCTTGGTCGTCCCCCGGGGGGGGTCAGATTAGGCTTGGCCAACCCCTTGATGATTGTGGCCTCCCTTGGTCAACTCCCGAGGGTTGGATTGGGCTTGGCCGACTTAGTAGGGGTTGTAGCCTCCCTTGGCCGACCCCGGAAGGTCTCGACCTCCTATAGTCGACCCCTTGGAAGTTTTAGCCTTCCTACATCGACCATAGAGCGTCTCAGTCTCCTTTGGCCGACCCTAGGGGTCGTGGCCTCTCTTGTCCAGATATTTGAGGATATTTTAGCCTATAACATTACCCCTACTTTTTATTTTCAAACTTATTGTGTTGTCAGAATTTGAAGAGCACTTTGTGTGTTAAGAAAGTTCTATTTTTTAGAGGCTTGCCATTTTTTAGCCAGTTTTAAAAATTTTGGCCAAGTAGGTTCTCTTTTTAGAGTTTCACCTCTTTTGAGCACTTTTTCGAAATTGCGGATACGTAGACTCTCTATTTAGAGTGTCACCCTTTTAGGCACTTTATGATAAGTAGACTCATATTTTAAAGACTCGCTACTCTTTAAGCAGTTTTCGACCAAGTATGCTCCCTTTTCAGAGACTCGCCACCTTTTAGGCACGTTTCGGCCACGTAGGCTACCCTTTAGGCATTTTTCAGCCAAGTAGGCTCCTTTTTAAGAGGCTCACCACCCTTTAGCACAATTTTTTAAATTTCGGCCAAGTAGACTCTCTTTTCAAAGACTTAGTACCTTTGGGCATTTTTTTAAAATTTAGGCTAGGTAGGCCCTTCTAGTATTGATTCGCCCTTCTTAGGCTCTTTCTTTGAACTTCAAGCTAACTAGGCTCTCTTTGTAGAGACTTGCCATTTTTAGCACTTTTTTTGACCTAAAGGTTCCCTAGGTACTCTATGTAGAGACTTGCCATTTTAAGCACTTTTTCGAACTTCCAGGCTACTTAGGCTCTCTTTGAAGAGACTTGCTCATATTTAAGAGCTTTTCAAATTCTTGCTTCTTCGCAGGTACCTCCTTGCTTTTCTGCTCATGGATCCTTCTTCCGACTATGAGAATGAATTGTATCATACCTTAGCCTCCTCTTCTCACAAGAAGACTCGACGTAAGGCTCTAGTGGTAGGGTCTGAACCTCAACTAGTTGCTTCCAATTTGACCCAAATGAACTTGAACAATCTTAGGGTCTTATCCCTTCCGAGATCACTCTTAGACTTCCAAAGGACAAGGAAACGTACAATATACCTTCTCTTGGCGAGGTGGCGTTTTACACCACTATGTTTGATAGAGGGGTTCAGTTGCCTCTAATCTCTTCCATTTAGGAATTCTTATACATGGATGGCTTCGGGGATCTCGACCTTCTTTTGCCGATCCCCATATGGTAAAATTAGGCTTGACCAACCCTTTGCGGGTTGTGTCCTCCCTTGGCCGGCCCTAGAGGGTCAAATTGGGCTTTGGTCGACTCTCTAAAGGTCGTAGCCTTTCTTGAACGACCCTTAGATTGGTTTTGGCCTTGTCCAAGTATTCCGAGATATTTTAGCCTATAACAAATTGAATTTGGCATGAATTTGGTTTACCAATTTTTAATGAGCTTTGACTCATCTTGGTATAAAAAAATAAATTGTATCATTCTTCACTAAATGGTTGCCATGATCTAATCAACTTTTATTTTGTCTATTTATTTTATCAAAAAGAGTTGCTTCACTTTTGTTTTTTTTTTTTTACTCAAACTTGTCATTCCTTTGAAGTACTCTTTTATATATAATGAATGTTATTGTCTACTTTTCTTCAAATACATATATTGTGTGTGGTGATTTTGATTTTAACTTTCTGTGTGTGTGTGTGTGTTTTTTTTTTTTTTTGGGACTGAACTTAGAGATAATTTTTTTTTTCTAAGCTACCTACGTACCATTTAAATGGAAGTGGTCAAGTTATAACATAGTTCAGATACATAATTTGATTTTTTTTTTATTGGACTGAACTTAGAGAGATTATTTTTTCTAAGCTGCATACGTACCCTTTATACATAAGTGATCAAGCCATAATGTAGTTCATATAGCTTGTAGTTTATACCCATACGCTAAGGAGTCTTTTTAGCTTGTCGCTAATATAGCTTGTCGTTATAAGTATACAGGGAAGCCATCACAACATTAAACAAATAAGTCTTTTTAAGTATTTTATCATTCCTAGAGATGATGAAGTGCCCTAACCATTCTCAATAATATGAGGTATAAGAGAACCCCCATGGATCTTCAATGAAGTGCCCTAACCAACTTTTTCATCTTTAGTAATCCGTCGATTCTTATCTGACATGCGGTTGTGAATAGAGGAGTCTAAGAACCATGATTTTAGCGAAGAATCAGAACTCAATAATCTTTCTCTTGACCACCTAGATAAAGTATTAAATTTCTCTATTGGCGGTTGTGATACTAAAAAAATCTCCATATACAGGTTCTCCCACAGGAATGACGATTCCATGGTTGATTAATTGTTCTTTATTTCTCAATATAATTAAGAAGTTTTCCTTGGGATCAAGGTGGCCGGTAAAGTATACCATGTCTCCTCCAAATTAAAATATACCTCTAAACAAAAAAAAAGGGTAAGATGAAAGTTAAAATGATAAAGATTCAAGTGGCTTAATCATACCCACAAGGTCTTTCAACTACTCAAGAAGAGTTGGAACATTTGAAGTTAGCAAAATAAACATTAATTTTCGAATTTTTGAATATTTTATGTAATTTTTCAATTTTAAACTTGTTTTAATGTTTTAGGTTACAATTTGTTAAGTAGTCAATATGGCATTGATGGATAGAGAAGTTAAAACTATTCAAATGACCATATATATGTTACATTTTGGAGTTAATTTTCTTAGGCTATAAAAAGCCATGAATTTAGTTGTAACAAGAAAGAGATTTTGATGAATGAAAAATAGCTTTCTACAAGAGATCATTTCTGTAGAGATTTAATGCATGTTCTTTGCCATTTTCTAAGTTCCTTTACAATTCTTGTGATAGAATGCATGTGAGCCATTCTGATACGAATCCATCCACCATCTTATTGACTTCACATGAAAGAGCAAGTACAAGAAGCAAGAAAAAGATGATTCTAGAAATTTTTAATTACAATGCAGAATTTTAAATAATAGTTTTTCTAGATTTCTTATTTTGGTAATTTTTAATTTCAAACATTAGCAAACAATCTCATAATTTCTAAAGACTTTTTAGATGAGTTTAATAGGTGTACTTAAAGCCAATCTACCATTTTGTCTAGCATTTAAGCCTCTCAATTGATGTACAATTAACTTTTGGATTCATAGGTCTTATTTTTCACAAAGTACATTTAAAAACTTTTTGAGCATTTTGTATTTCAAGTGATGCACGAAATTTTGGCCTTAAAAAGGGCTTGTAATACCTCATTTTGGACAGATTATTGATGTTGTCTTATTTTTTTCAAATCTTGCTTTATGTTTGAATGTAAAAATCAACTCATTGGATTAGTCTTGATCAAACTAATTCTAGAGTGAGTTGTCTTAGGATCTAAGAGTGACCATCATAGGTTCTAAGTGAGATCTAAGGGTGTATTCACCATTCTAACTTAACTCTTGGTTGGGATCAAGTGCTGAATTTTTCCATATTTGTGAGTTTTTACAAGGATCCTAGAAGGACATCTTGCTTTGTAAAACAAGCAACGTTGGAGCTTATCATATTCAATCTAACCTTGATCAAGTTTGATTGTGGAGTGACTCAATCTAGAACAAGATCTTCCAGGCTCTTAAAATGCCTCAGCAGAATGATGTTTCAAAAAAGAGAAATAGAACCCTTTTAGAAAATAGTTTGGTCGATAATGAGCTTTTCACAACTGTCGATATATTTTTAGGATGCACGTAAGAGATCGCATTGTCCATTTTAAACATGGAACCCACAAAGAGTGTGTTGTAGACACCCTATGAGTTGTGGAGATGACGTAAAGGTAGTTTACGTCACTTCAGGATTTCGGGATGTCCGACTTATGTGTTGACTGTAAATTCAAAGAAGTTAGAACCACGTTCAACGTTATGCATATTCGTATGATACCCTAAGAAAATGAAAGAGGGTTATTTTTATAACTCTGATGAGAATAAAGTGTTTGTATTAACAAACACAACATTCTTAGAAGAGAATTATATCAAAGACTATAAACCTCGATCAGTAGTAGTGTTGAAAGAATTAAATTCCGATAATGCTACAACTTCTACAACAAAGATTGTTGCAGAAAGGTCGAAAAGGGTTGTTGATAGCTCACCAACATTGGATGCTAGAAACTCATCACTTAGGATAGTTAATGAATCCTTGTGATTTGAAAGTCAAATCCCACCCAGACAATAAAGTCGTCTACCTCGACTCAGTGGAAATATTTAGAGTAATCTGGTTTCCTATATAGGTGTCTTGGAGATAGTGAACGTTATCCATGATAATTGTAAAGTTCCCTTATTTTTTGAAAAGGCAATGGAGGATATTGATCGAGAAGAACGAATAAAATCCATGAACCTCGAAATGAAGTTGATGTATTTCAATTCAGCCTAGTTACTTGTAGACGCACCAAAGGATGTAAGGCCTATTGGGTGCAAGTGGATCTGCAAGAGAAAATGGAGTGTATGGGAAGGTATAAACCTTCAAAGCTAGACTGGTAGCAAAGGTCTTCACTCAAAGAGAATGAGTAGATTATCTAAAGAGACATTCTCCCCTATTCTATGTTAAAGTCTATAAGGATCCTCTTGTCTATTGCCTCATATTATGATAATGAGATAGGGTGATGGATGTTAAGAATACATTTTTTTTTAATGACAACCTTGAAAAGGAAATCTACATGAGCCAACCAAAATGATTTATATCCAAGGACAAGAGCAAAAGGTTTGCAAACTTGTCAAATCCATTTATAGATTGAAACAAGTGTTCAGGTCTTGGAACAAAAGGTTTGATTATGTGATCAAATCATATGATTTTGAGTAAAACATTGATTAATCTTGTGTTAGAAGAAGATCCTTGACAAGAAAGTAGTGGCTAGCTAACCAAGTAAGTGTGTTGACTGATATCAAGCAGTGGCTAGCTAACCAATTTCAAATGAATGATTTGGGTGATGCTTCATATGTTCTTGGGATCCAAATAATAAGAGATCGGTCTAAGAGAACGCTAACCTTATCTCGAGCATTGTACATTGATAACATACTTGTCAGGTATACGATGAGAGGTTCCAAAAAAGGCAAACTACCTTTTAGACATGGAATCTCACTATCTAAGGAATATAGTCCTAAGACACATGTAAAGGTTAGGAAATGAGGGTGATATCTTATGCATCAACGGTAGGAAGCTTAATGTACTCTATGTTGTGTACAAGGCCTCACATTTGATACACGGTAGACATTGTCAATAGATATTAGTCAAATCCAGGATTGTATCACTGGACAACAGTAAAGAATATACTCAAATATCTTGGGAGAACGAGAAATTATATGCTTGTGTACGATTCTAAGGATTTAATCCTTATTGGGTACACGACTCTGATTTTTATACTAATAAGAACTCTAAGAAGTACAAATCAAGATTAGTGTTCACCATCAACGATGCAGTTGTAGTTTGAAAAAGCATCAAGAAAAGATACGCTCCCGACTAGACTATAGAAGCTGAGTACGTAGCTGCTTGTGAAGCAGCAAAAGAGGTAGTATGGTTGAGAAAGTTTCTAGTAGATTTGGAAGTGGTTCTAGGCATGGATAGGGCGATCACTTTGTATTGTGATAACAGCAGGGTTGTGGCCAATTCAAAGGAACCTATAAGTCATAAAAAAAGAGTATATAGAGAAGAAATATCACCTCGTGAGAGTTAGTCATAGGGGTGAAGTAGTTGCCATCAATATGGATACGATTAACAATGTTGTTGGTCCTTTTACAATGGCTCTTCGAGCTAAATGTTCGAGGGTCACCTAAGAAGTATGAGTCTATATGAGGCGTCTTCTACGGTCTAGAGCAAGTGTGAGACTCAATGTTTTGGCTAAACATGTAATTGTCTTATTAGGGCTTTAGTGCAAGTGGGAGATTGTTAAAGGTTTTACTCTAAGGGCCTAGTAGTTTGTATTTAAATAATGAGCATTTAATGTTTGACATTAATGTTTAATTTTAGTTATTAATAATAGTTATTGTTTTCGATAAATGCACATTTAATATTCAAATTCCATTCAACCTTATCGCATTAATTGGATAAATGTCGATATGTCCATGGTTATTTGGAGGTACACTTGGACAAATATGTGAGACATACAAGTGGATCTAGTTCTAAGTTAATAATCAAAGACATCTACAGTATATGGAATAAGGCAAGGGAGCCTAAGTCCTAGTAACATCGTTCGTGTGCCCACTTTGCAAGAGTTGTAAATGACCTGGTCATGGTTTCTCATGTGAAAACATGTAAGTGAGGGCGCTTATGAAAAAAAGAGTTTTTGCATAAGACGAGACTAGAAGTTTTGTGCTCGAGCTAGTAATTTTATTATCGACTCGCATCAACTACTTTGCTAAAGATGATCGTATGTCAATGTGATGTAAATCCTTAGTGGGTTGTAAACTCTTACTTTATGAAAGCGTTATTTGATGTGCATGGATGAGACTAGCCAAACAAATTTGGGTCAATAAGCCTCCCATGCTGGGGGTTGCCGTAGTGAGCATCTGGGAACACAACATCACAAGAAGGAATTCAAGCATTCGCTAATATTGAGGAAGAAGTAGAGTTATTCCTTTAAGAACTGATTTCAAGGCTTGAACAAAGAGATTCATGCCCTCATTGACCTGAGAGAACATTCGTTTATAGTGGGACTATAAACAATTTGTTCATTAGAGGAATCAATGGTGCTTAAAGGTAACAATGTAATCATAGGGGTAGAACGGACATTTTGACCCAGCTGTGTATTATGAACAGGCTTTTGAAGCATCATATAAAAGATGATCGATTATATCATGTGACACTAACTTGTCCTATAGTGCGAGAGAGTTTAGTACAGGTCATTAGTGGAATAAGCTTGAAGTTAACGATGAGGAATTGGATCTCTAATCGTTGTAACTTTCAACCTATAATTCCACTGATCCTTAGGCTAGCTCATAATTGCTAAAACACTGTTTAATTAGAGAATAAATTTGAACAAATTCATGGATTAATTATGTTTACATAATTAATATGAATGTTAAGTTTAATGGTTAAACTTAATTAATGAATATCTTTGAAATATTAATTTAATATTTATTGATAATACTAAAGAGGAAAAAAAAAATAATGTATTGGATAAATTAATTATAAATAATTATTTGATCATGTGAGTGTAAATTTATGAAAAACATGACAATCACCTAAAATAAATACATGTAGATAATTAATAAGATTAATTATGTGAAGATTTTTGTAATCACACGTCTACACCGTGTTAAGGTGATTGTTGTTGTAAATTTTTTTTAAATGGTGTAGGTGTTGATAAAATATTTTTATCAATTTGATTGATTATTTTTTATTTGAAGATTTGACTAGAGGCATAATTAGTGGGCACTAAATTTTCTTTTGTTATTGATTAGATTTAAAACCTTAAAAATAACTCCAATGTTAATAATAAAAATCAATTTTAAACTTTATTAAAATTAAAATAAAAATATTACAATTTAAGGAACTAAAATAAAATAATTATTGGTTTTTATTAAACACGATGTTTACGCTAAATATTATTTATTTTTCTAATATACAATCTTAATACCATTAAACACATGTATTAATAGCTTTTATTCGAAAAAGCTAATAAAATTAAAGTAAAATTATTATACGGGTTTATATTAAATATGTTAATATCATTATATATTTTTTTCTCAAACAGTATAATCGTTGTCAGTATTTTGTAATGTAGTATTACAGATGTTTGTATTGTAGTATTTCGTAAAGTATTATAATCAAATTTCAATTCATAATAGCAAGTTATATATTATTTTTTAGATCAACTAAACTACAAGATCACAACAACGGGTAGATTACCTATCAACTCAATGTATTGCAGCATATTGTCGTTTTACAATTATCTTCCGAATTTTATTATTCTTGAATATTATCTTTCAACATAATGTATTATAGCAAATTATCGTATTTAGACTATCTATTGTAAATGTGGTTCTTTAAATGAACAATTGTATTACAAACAATTTCAATTTAACCTAATACCCAGAAGCAGTATCATCAATAAACTTGAAGCAAAATATTTAACACAACAATATTATCATTCAAAGTAGACATCAAAGGTATAATAACCATGTGTCAGTAACAAAAAATTTAAAAATTGTAAGAGGAGAAACGAGATTTAAAAATCCATCAACTTCAAATGTTGTTTAGAGGCTGCTTCAGTATTCAAGTTCTTGGTGAAATCCAAGAACTTTGGGAGCGTTTTGCCTGTCTGACGGTGAAATACTTCAACCCTTAGAAACTTTTCAATTCCCACCAAATCCCTAGTGATGGAAAGTGACGTTTCAATTTTTGAACAAACTATTTGGAAATCTGCTATGTGGTTGAACTGATTTTCACAATTTTGGTTTAACAAAATTTGAGAAAATTGAACGATGGTGATGGAAAGTTGGGAGAGAATCACGTTAATCAATGCACTTTTTTTTCTTTTTTTTTTGTAACGAAATTGGTATAATAGTAGCTGCAAGAATACTATGGTAGTCTAGTATTGAATGAAATTACTTTATTTTAAATGCTTGAACATTGATGCAATTTATGTGGAACTTCACTAGATTGTTAATTTTATTGTAAGTTTGGCTACATCCAGAAAGAGCTCTAACTAAAATGATTCCAACTCATTATATTATTATTGATGATCTAAAACCTCCAATGTGATTCCAATAAAAATAATAGTGTAACAAATTGTGTGTCTATGAGACAATCGTTGCCCGCCAACAAGAACAGCTCAATGGTATATGAACCAATGCAAGAGAAATTGGACTATAATTTTATGATACAGAAGTTATTTGGGCAAATATCATAGCAAAAGAAAGTAAAAAATTGTTTGAATTTAAATCAAACAAATGGTAAAATAATCATCAATCTCAGTTTCTCAACCACATACAAATGGAAAACAGTTAATGAATGACAGATGTGTTTTTAATGCATTATACAAATGAGAGTCAATAATTCTTTGCTACAGATTAATGAACAGGCATGAACAGATAGAAATTAAAATAAAATTTCACAGGAAATGATTAATTATACAAATGAGAAAGTTAACAGAAATCAGAGCTCCAGCTTAACTTGTGTAGTTTGGGAACTGCTGTATTCTGCAACATCCCTTGGAATGTTTTCTAGAACTAGAGCCCCACCATCATAACCATCCATCAATAGCTTCCCTATTTTCGATCTCCATTCTGAGATGTCCTCGTTCTTTCGATCGTGAACGACTCTGCCACGATAGTTCAGCATTGTACCCAAGCCACTATTGGGCACCCATCCATAGCTCGACAAAACTCCCGCCTCTCCATCAGTTAAGTCGTCTCCAACCTTCAACAGAGAAATGAAAATGTAATATTAAAAAGGGTAACCTTAGGAGCACCTCTTAAAACTATATTTTGTAAGGTATCCGATACCAATTTCTTACCAAGGAAAATACAGAATAATGCCAAATAGAATTTAGAAGGAAAGTTATGGTAAGACTTCAATAAAACTTCATTGAATGTTCATAATCCAAATCTACAATCAACACGAACTAGAATTGAAATAACAATATGAACGATAAAAGGGATAACGACACGCTAACCAGTGAATTCGAGAGCACCGGAAAATTCTCCTCCAAATCCTATGACTTAGCCACAAAACTAAGACCCACTTCACCACTTCTCACATTTCATTATTTGTACCCACAATGATCCCTCACCACTCACCTTCTAACTGACTATTCTAGAAAACTTCCCAATTTGCAATTTCTAGAATATTCATTAGAATAATCTTACATATTCTTACATTTTATAGCAGATAATGGAATCATAACAGCATCCCTATGAGAACTCTCTACATTTTTAGAACTCAGTGACATAGTTGTTCATCCTATTAGAATATCATGTTCAAGCAAGGTCATATAAGAACTAACATTTTATAGCAGTATCAGCAGTGCACAGAAATAACAAATGTAGAGAGTTCATTATCTACTGAACTTCTTGTACCAATAAATCATCCAAGAGCTGGCTGTATCCTCAATAGAATTGATATAAGACATTATTGAGAAAAATATATGCAATTCCCAAACGAAACGGTAATTGGATTAAGGTAACAAAAGAAAGTTTCCTATTCGATAATGGAGAAAACAAGTCACCAAGAAAGGGAGCTAGATGGTAAATGATAATTAAAGAAAAGATCAATACAAAATATGGTATAGAATTAAAACTTTCAGGAAATACAGGCATATCTGTACTAATTTACTTGTTAATTACTCTCTCTATTCACTCTCTAAACACTCTCTGAAGAAAACCCTAGATCAACACCCTCTTCCTCGCGGCGACGTTACCAGCAAAAGAGAGGTGGTACCTCAGACCCTCCTCCTTACTCGGTTTTTACCGGCAAGGACTAGAAACTTTTTTTTTTTTTGAACCTAGAACTTGCAACTATTAGTTTGCTGAGCCATATGCTGCAAAGATTCGAAACCTCTCACAAAGCTCCATCTCCAATGACTCCTCGTGGTTTTACCAATTCTACTTTACCAATTCCCTTCAGGGAGAGATGACTACAGTTGAAGGAAATTTTTGGGATATCTCTCCTCTTCCTAATATTGTTCACCATAAGGTAGTTGATCTCAATTCTACAGAACCAAGACATAATATGGAAAGTTCCTCTTCAGAGGGAGAAATAACACAAAGTACTCAACTTGAATTTCAAGTTTATATTAGGAGGAAGCTGAATCAAAATAATAATGACGCAATGGTTGATCCAACACACGACCAATATGACGCTCCAACAACTGATTCTGGCATTCCAGGTAATCTATCTTCCAACTCTTCACAACCTAAAAATCGTTTGTCTGATGTTTCTGTTTCTGATCTTGATATTCCTATAGCATACAAGAAAGGAACTCGTAACTGTACCAAATATCCTATTAAGAACTATTTGTCCTACCACAAATTGTCCACTACTCATAGAGCCTTAACATCTAGGATAACTAACCTGTTTGTTCCAAGAAATATACATGAGGCTCTAGAAGATCCGAAGTAGAATTTAGTTGTTATGAGGAGATAAATGCTTTCCAGGAAAATCATACATGGGATATAGTTAAATTACCGAGAGATAAAAAAACAGTAGGATGCAAATGGGTATATACTGTGAAATGTCATGCAGATGAGAGAATTGAACGGTAGAAAGCAAGATTGGTTGCTAAAGGGTTCACTCAGACCTATGGAATTGACTATCAAGAAACGTTTGCTCCAGTGGTCAAACTGAACTCAATTAGAGTTCTGCTATCTATTGTTGCCAACAAAGATTGACCTTTATATCAGCTTGATGTGAAAAACGCTTTTCTTAATGGTGATCTAGAAGAAGAAGTATATATGGACTTACCACCTTGTTTTCAAACAACTAATGGAAATAACAATGTATGCAAGTTGAAAAAAGCATTGTATGGTCTCAAACAATCACCTAGAGCTTGGTTTGAGCGATTTGGAAAGGCAGTTGCAAGCTGTGGTTTTCTTCAAAGTCAGGCAGATCACACTATGTTCTACAAACATACTAGAGATAACAAAATGACTATTATAATCATTTATGTTGATGATATTATAGTGACAGGGGATGACAAAGTAGAGATAACTAACTTGAAGAAAAGATTAGCAAATAAGTTTCAAATAAAAGACTTGGGGGTGTTTGTTTGTAAAATTGTGGAGTGTTTATTTTGAGTGTTTAAAAATGAGGAGTTACTTTGAGTGATTATAAAGAAGAAATTGTAATAATAGCTCGTTTGTATAAGGTTTTTAAAGAGTGGTTATAAAAGCTCGTTTATAAAATATCTATAAACACTCAAAACAAACAGCCCCTTAGGAGTTCTAAAATATTTTCTAGGAATGGAGTTTGCAAGATAAAAAACTGGTATTATAGTAAATCAAAGGAAATACATCATAGATTTACTAAATAAAACTGAGTTACTTGACTGCAAACTAGTGGAAACTCCTATTGAACAAAATGTGAAACTACAGACAACTACAAAAGAAGAAGTGAAGGATAAAGAAAAGTACAAGAGACTTGTGGGTAGACTCATCTATCTATCGCATACACGTCCTCATATAGCCTTTGTTGTGAGTATGGCTAGTCAATTTATGCATGCTCCGGGCCCTACTCATTTTGAAGCAGTATATAGAATTTTGAAATACCTAAAAGGTACCAATGGAAAAGGTATATTGATTAAAAAACAGAATCATTTTGATGTTGAAGTTTATACAGATGCCGACTGGACTGGTAGTACCAAGATAGAAGGTCAACTACAGGATATTGTTCCTTTGTTGGAGGAGATTTAGTCACATGGCGCAATAAGAAACAAAGTGCGGTGGCTAGAAGCAGTGCTGAAGCTAAATTTAGAGCTTCAGCTCATGACATTTGTGAAAGTATATGGATAAAGATACTCTTGGTAGAGCTTAAATGTGTCCATTCAACACCAACACGTGTGTATTGTGATAACAAGACAGTTATATCCATCGCTCACAATCATGTTCTCCATGATAGGACAAAACATATTGAAGTCGACAAACACTTTATAAAAGAAAAGATCGTAGATGGAACTATTT
>JBBMEG010000027.1:4916124-4954133 GCA_037832605.1 Cyclanthera cordifolia
CAAAAATTCCGGTCACCGGCGACGGCGGCGACGGCGGCGGCGACGGCGGCGCGTGCACACAGGTCGCCGGCGCGTGAGGACAGGTGGCGAACAGCTTCGGGCGCGTCAGCCGCTGGTTCGGAAGGCGCGCGAGGCTCGGCGGCTTGGTTCGGCGTCGCAGCAGGCTCGGTTCTGCTTCCACCAATCCGAAGCTGCGATTCCGCGGCCTCTGACTGGCTGTTGAAGCGGCGCTGGCTGAGTGGTGCAGGCGCTGGCGACACCCCACTGGCGCAGACGTTCACGCCCGCTGATTGGTCCCTGCAGCGGCGGCTTGCGACTGGCGGACAGGTGGCGGCGGCGGCGTGAGTTGATTGGCGATGGCGGCTCTCGATTTCAGCACCCTGACGTCTAATGATGAGGCTGTGATGGCTTAATGATGGGGGTTTAATCATAACCCCATCATTAGCCTTTTATAGGCTTTGTCCTTTACCCTAATTTGGCCTTTTCCGTTTTGGACTGTAGTGCCAAATTACAAAAATACCCCTCCAGCCACAAAATTACAAAATTGACCCCAAAACTCCTAATTTTTCCCAATCTACCCCTAGGGCTAATTCCAATAAATAATCTAATTTCCCTTTTTACCAAAATAATAATAAACAAAATAATAAAAATAACTTAAGAAAAAGCTTGGGCTGTAACATGTCCAATGCAATTAAGGTCTACAGTTGCAAATCCAATGTCGTCTACGTTAATTCCATAATTATTTTTCCACCCAATCACATTTGAATAAAACGACTGTAAAACTATGATAATCAAGCGCCCAAATTTCTTGAAGTATGCCATAAAAAGTCATTTCTAACATAAGGGGATTTTTGTCCTTCGAACTAGAAACTTGCAAAGTTTGTGCCGTTATCATAACTCCACTATTATGCACACTTCTAAGATCATCTCGATTTTTTGTATGATATTGAATATCATTGACCATATAACTATTATAAGTGGTCACTTTTTAACGAGGTTCATGTGATACCCACCTCAACGTAGATGATATAGAATTGTTCTGAACCCCTTAGCGAGCCCAACACGATCACACAACCAACTACTGAATTTTCGATTATGTTTGTATTGAGTTATTTTTTATTTTTAGACCTAATATGATTCAATTTAGACAACATATGCATGCATTGATCTACAATTGGAAACACAACGTCTAAGCTATATAGTAAATACAATTGAGTTTGATCAATCATATCCTTAGTTAGTGTTTCATAATTGGCAGCAGATACAACTTCTAAAAATTCAGAGTAAAACTCTATCGACTCTTATACTATATAATTTTCTCAAATGCATCCCTTCGATCGATTTCTATTACGAACATAACCTTTCAAAATCTTCATATATCTTTCAAAAGGATAAATTCACCTCAAATAAACTGGTCCACAAAATTCTATCTCTCTTACAAGATGAATCTCAAGGTGAATCATTATTGTGAAAAATGATGGTGGAAAAAACTTCTCCAAAAGACATAAAGTGACCACTACATAATCTTGCAATCCTTTCAACTCAGTTGAATCTATCGACTTATAACATATAGCATTGAAGAAAAAGCATAGACGAATGATAGCGTATATAACATATTTAGGCAAAATACCACGAATTGCTACAGGTAGTAGTTATTGCATCAAAACATCATGGTCGAGCGATTTTAACCCGTAAAGTTTCAAATCACTTATCAACACTGTTTTACTTATGTTGACTGAATATCCTTCAAGTACTTTAATTTCAGATAATGTTTTACACACGCTCAATTTCTCGTATCTTGTTAGTGTGTAACATGTTGGAGACAAGAATATTCTTTTCTCTCCCATTTTTGGGCTAACTCGGATTTTATATTCAATTCAACTAAGTCTTGACGTATTTTTAACCCATCTTTTGTTTTGCCAGAAATATCAAGTAGGGTTCCAATAATATTAGAACAAACATTCTTCTCGATGTGCATGACATCTAAACAATGTTACACATGAAAAATTTCCAATACTCCAATTCAAAAAAAATTGATTTCTTCTTTCAATAAGTGTTTGCATGGTTTTCTTTTCTATGTCCTTTACCATGAGTAAATTGAGTAGTATTTAGTTATGTAAGAATTTATTCACCGCTTAACGGTTCAGGAGCTACTCCGAATTCTTGCTCCCCATTAAAAACTTTCTTTTGTCGTCTATATGGGTGCCTAATAGGTAGATATCTCCAATGTCCAAGGTATGCCATCTTTTTTTCCTTAGATAAATAAGTAGATGTTGTTTTCTCTCCACATATCAGACAGTACACCCACACAAATTATGATATGCAGGAAAATCATTAATGGTCCACAACAAAATAGCTTTCAAGGTGAAACGTTATTGACGTGTGTATCAAAACATTCAATACCTCTATTCCATAGCATTTTCAGATCGTCAACTAATGGTGCTAAATAGACATCTATGTCATTTCCTAGTTGTTTGAGTCCAAAAATTAATGCATTTAACATCAAGTATTTACGCTCCATGCACAAATATGGAGGTAGATTGTAAGTCACCAACATCACTGGCCAACAACTATATATAGTACTTTGATCTCCGTATGGATTTATACCATCTGTTGATAACATCAAGTATTTACGCTTCATGCACAACCATGGAGGAAGATTTCTCTATTCTAAACTAAATTCAGGCCATATTTGGTCTATTTGTTTCCATGAGAGTGTATTGGCTGGATGTCTTATATTCTCATAAACTTGTCGGTCAGTAGCATGCCACGTCAATAAATTTGAAGTTTTTTTACTTTGAAACATTCGTTTAAATCATGGAATGGGAGAGAAATACCACATGACTTTTACTTGAATTTTTACCCCTAGTTGCACATTCTTCCGAACTTTCCATCTTGATGTTCCACATGTAGATCACAATTCGGCATTAGCAAGTTCTTTTCGATAAAAACAACAGTCATTGATGCAGGTATTAATCTTTTCATAATTCATTCTTAGTGTACTTAAAATCTTCTTGGCATAATAGGTAGATATCAGAATTTCATTAGGACAAGACAATAAAATGCTCAATAGTTCTAACAACTCTGTGAAACTCTTATCGCTCAATCCAAACTTTTCTTTCAAATTATAAAACTTAATCAATGCAGATATCTTAGTAAAATTATTACAATTTTGATATAATGGTTTCTTGACATCCTCTAATGATTTCTCAAATATTGGCGATTTTTCGTTAAAATAATCGTGTGCAGCCTCAAACATACGTATTTGGTCATCTAAATCCTTATCTATAATTTGATAGATTGGAACACTTTCAATATTGCTTCTTTTCCTCGATATAGATTCTCTATGCCAAATCGATATGTCATAACTTTGATCGATATCATTTACAAATAAACGGTCTCCACTTACATTTACATTTTGGTACTTGACATTCACACATTTCAACACATGGACAACAAACAACATTTTACCTTTTGGAATATCGTAGTGCATTTTCTATAAAAGTCTCAACTCCTAAACTATATTCTTGTGACATTCAATCCTTAAGCATCCACAACTTATCCATATCTCAATTAAAATTATACCTACACACAAGGTAAAAATCCAAACACAAATTTTTAAGGCACTACTTTAAAATTCAAAAAATTAGTCACTACTTATAATACAAATTTAACATACAAAATAAATAAAACTATTTAAAACATATTAAATAAATAAAACTATTTAAAACATATAACTAAACCCACAAACAAATTTCTAAAAAATTGCATTCGTACCTTTGAAATGTAGGAGGTGGAAGATAAGAGCCTGGCTCTGTTCAACAAGTTGTAAAAAGAGATAAAAATGAGAAGGAAAAGCAAAATGGTGAAGAGTTTTGGAGGTTTAGAGAAATATGAAGAATTTTTGGAGGTTTTGAGAGGGTTTGTGAAAGAGTTTCGGCCGTGGGTAAAGTTAAAAGAGAGAGAAAGAAGAAGAAAATGCATTTTTGCCAAGAAGAAGAAGAGTCGGCGACAACTAAAAAGAAAAGAAAAGGAAGAAGAAGAAGAACTTGAGGCCGCGGGTAATGAGGGAAAAGAGAGGGAAAAAAGAAGAAGAAGAGACGTTTTTGGGAAGAATAAGAAGAAGAAGAAGATTCGCAACGGGTAAAGAAAAAACAAAGGGAAGAAGAAGAAGATGAAGTTTTTGGGAAGAAGAAGAAGAAAATGGAGGCCAAGGGTAAAGGGAGAAAAGAGAGGGAAGAAGAAAGAAGAGAAAAAAAAATGAAACTGAATAACCCTTTCGACGCACGCTCGAAGAAAAAAAAAGAAGAATAGGGTTTTGGTGTCGGTTCGAATCGATACCAATTCTCTATTTTTTGTGCCGGTCTTCATTTTCGGTGTCGGTACATTTGGTGTCTGTCCGACCGACACCAAAAATAGCGATTATTAAATGTGTGGCATCGGTCACATTTGGTGTCGGTCTGACCGACACCAAATGTCCAGTCCGACACTAATTTACCGACATTAAAAGAGACCGACACCGTATATCCGTGTTTTCAAATTTAATTCGGATTACCTGTCACCTATTCCCTTTTTTGTTGTAGTGGAAGTATCACATTACTTTTGCTGGAATTTTTTTATCCCATCTTTGTTTACATTATTCCGAACCTTCCATCTTGATATTCCACAAGTAGGACATAGTTCTGCATCAGCTAATTCTTTTCGATACAAATAATAGTCGTTAGTATTACATGCATGAATCTTTTCATACTTCATTTTGGCATAATATGTGGATGTCGGAATTTCATTAGAACTATGCAATAAAATGCTTAACACTAGGCAATAAAATGCTTAACAATTTCAGTAGCCCTGTGAAACTTTTATCGCTCCATGCAAACTTTGCCTTCAAATTATAAAGCTTAATCAATGCTAATATCTTGGTAAATGTTTACAATTTTCGTATAATGGTTTCTTTACATCTTATAGTGATTCCTCAAATACTTGAGATTTGTTCGGTAAAATAATCTTGTGCGGTCTCAAACATTTCTATAGGGTCATCAACATCATTATTTTCATCCTCAACTTCATTTGAAACATTTTCAATATTTTTTTCACTTGAACTAAACTAATTCCCGATGCCAAATCCACGTGATATAACTTACATCGATACCATTAAAAAATAAATAATCTCTTACTACATTAACATTTTGAGACTTGACATTCACACATTTCAAACATGGACAACAAATAACATTAGTCCCTTTCGAATGTCGTAATGCATTCTTTTATAAAAATTTCAACTCCTAAACTGTGTTCGGCTAACATTTGGTCCTTAAACATCCAAGACTTATCCATTACCAATTTAATTAAAACTACCTACAAATACATCACAGCGAAATATTATGAATCAAACTATTTATTAAAAGTAAAATTTAAACATGAAGCAAAATGGTGCAAGAGAACTTGGAGCAATAACTACAATATATCAATCAACCCAAAACTCATTTTAGCTACCAAAAATTAGGATTATATTACACTTTAAATTATTTTAAATTTAACTAATAATTCAAATAATTAACAACGAACTAACTATTTACAAAAACTCATAAACTATGATAAAAATAACTAATAACATAAACTTAAAAATCACAAAAAATGAAGCTATAACAAAATTGGAACAACAAGTTCAAACAACAATCAAAAGAATATTGAGAAAACTCACTTTGAGAATGAAGTTGAAACTTGGAGCTTACTTCGAACTAAAATGCCTCTAAAATGGACCTCAAACTCTTAAGAACCAAATAGCGAAGCTTGAAGACGAGAGATCGAAGATAGTGAACGTAAGAGAAGGTCGACGGAGAAAACAAAGGCACGACCGACAATGGGTAAGGTTTTCGCAAAATAAGATGGAGAAAACAAGGGGCGACAAATGTGGGGGGGGGGGGCGTGCAAAAAGAGAAAACAATGAGACTAAAGATGGCGGACCGCCGGTCATCTAAAGTCCACATTAAAGATGGCGGGCGGCCCGCTATCTAATAACTAGCCATAAAAAGTTAAATTATCGATGTCGGGCAGCGCCCGACATCTTATGGTGCATGTCATCTATGCCTCCGTGTTTTGAAATTTAATTTCCCTCTCGTGACATTTATACATGAAAATTGTAGTAGTGAATATAAATTAATAAATACTTGAAAATAAAAATATGTACAACTTTAAAATGTAAAATATAAATCAGTATTGACGATAAAAATTAATAAATATGAAAAATACCATTAACTAATTAATGATATTGTTTATATAAGATAAATATTTAAAACAATATAGAATTAATTAGGAAACTATCATTAATATTAAATTACAAAAGATTTTTTAAATTACCAAACCTATCTTATAAAATATGAAACTAAGTGAATGAGACTACGTACACATATATCTTCAATTATGTGAACGAGAACAATTCTAAAAAATTAGTTGGGCATACAAAATATTTAACAGAAAAAAAAAATCACCATATAAATGATGAAATTAAAAAATGGATTAGGAAACTATCGTTAAATTTAAATTATAACATAAATTTGAAAAATTATAAGTTGATTACGAAATTACCGTCAAATCAAAATTTTGAAACATATTTTTAAAATGTGAAATATATTATTAATTTACTGTAAATAAAAAATTATAATTTTTTTTTTAATTAAGAAATTTATTTTATAAAATATGATAATAGATGTTCATGATAAAATTATCAAAAAAAAAAAAAAAAGTTAGAAAAAGTTCACAAGTAAAGAAATATTAATGAAAATGTTTTGCGTGTTTTGTTTAGGAAAAGAAAGAAAAGAAAAAGAAAAGTATTAAAAAAAAAGAAAAATAACATAGCGACGTGGCACCTGGTTTCTAACCTAACCCTAAAACCCTCACACAAACTTACTCTATGAGTTTTGGAGTGTTTAGGCTAGGGTCAACTAAAATTTTGAAAATTTGTTGTAAATAGCTAAGTTAAGCCCACTTTTTCGTGTGATTATTTTGTATCAACTTAACTTGACTCCGAGTTTGCTCCTATATTGAAGCATCAATTTAACTTAATCGAATAAGTTTTTTCTATATTTTAGTTTTTTTCCTAAAATTTTGGCTTCCACTCTTTCATTTTTTTTTTAATCGCATGAAAAAACCTTTATAATTTTTTTCAAGAAAAAAACCCTTAGAATTTTCCAAGCGCTCATAATCTTCTAAACAACCACCAACAATTGCATTCAATTCTCATCACCGAGAAACTTTTATTTTTAGAACTTCGGTTCCAAAACTCTCATATTTTCGACGTAGTTTTTTAGCTATTTTCAATTCGTACAATATTGCATTTGACGGTGCAAACGTTGAAGATCTGACAATTGAAACACAATTCTTGCACCGTTATTCTCTCCTAAGATTTATAGTAATTGAATGGTGAACAAATAGAAACTCTAAATTTTGTGGTTGCCTAAGCTCAAATAAATAATCTTAATAATTAATACAATAATATTAGTAGAGATTGTTAAATCCTTATTATTAATACCGATAGTTATAATAAATACGATGCTATTATGACATATTTAAACGATTGTATTATTATTCCATACAACATAAAGTACGTTTAATATGTGCATTCCATAATAAAATTATTAATAATAAGTAGAGAACACTATTGTGTTTGATAATTTTATTTATCGGAACCCTAATTTGCATGGATGTTAAAATGGAATTAATATGTATATATAAACAACATAAATACTAATTATGTAGTATAATATAATGACATATTACTAGATATATATATATAAACATAAAAGTAAATTAAAACCGAATTATAAACAAATAATATACTTTTATTGAATGATGATTTCTGCATACAAATTAAGTATGTTAGATAATTTTAGAAGAATACGAGGATATTTTAATTACATATAGTAAAAAAGATGCAATTATGTGTTAGTCTGTGACATGTTGTATTCTTGGATTATTGGGTCGTAAAATGCGATGTCCTAGGTTGCTTAGATGCCCTTATTGTTCTATATATCTTGTGTTTCTTGATATGCATGTTCTACTTTTCTGAGATGGTACGTATTATATTTTTTGTATGCTAACATGTGAGCCACTCCGGTATATGTGATGTTGTAGTATCCTCTAAAGACGATATTGTTTCTGCTTATAAGCATGTTTGTGAAGATTTGTAAAGACTGACCATGTTGTTTTCTATATAGAACTGTTAGGTGTAATCATCTAGAAGCTATAGAAGATGCAATGATTTATGTCACTATCTGTATGTCTAAAATAGGATGGTTTTTCCCTCTATATAGGCCGAATATGCAATGTATCATGCCAACTCGAGTGATGCCTACTTTATGACATATAGAAGGCAAGACTCTGATCATAGTGCTAGTCTGCTATGAGATAGTTCTTACCTTCAGATGATAGGTGGGGATGGGTTGCCACAGCTACTGGCATAGACATCCATCAATTGTGATTAGTGTGCATATTTCTTCGATCTATTTAGGCATGCTTACCTTGACCGAGGTAGTATATTAGGCCTACACAATGACTGATTTGCATACGCGCATTATGTGCCCAACAGATGACTCTTTCAAACAAGTGAAGTCCGTACATCATTCTTTGTTGTTGTATACATCTAAGTTAGCAAGAGTGATCTCTAAGAGATAGATGAGAGCTATAAGATCTTTAATCATTGGGATAAGTGCACAGAGGGGCCTCATAGGGGAAACATTGTTGAAAATTGAATAGGATTTTGTAAAATTCATGGTGAAAAGCGTAATTAAATCCTAATTCATATTAATCCCATTAATCTAGATGCAAACCCCTAAGTGATTGGTTAGTTATAAAGTAATAAAGACATACTCAGTTGACGCCCCTGATCAATTTTGGTGAGTCTTTAACTTTTGAGTAGAATGATTACTCTGAACTTAAATGGTCTTATCCAATCATCCAAGTTATGGTTTCTTTTCTACACTAGATGTTTGGTGGGAAGCCTTTGGAGAAAAGAGAACTAGTAGAATTTTCTCAATGACTTAACAACTTGAGAAGAGATTTATCTAAATAAGAAGTGTTTCTCTATTTGAGGTGGAATGCCTATAATAAGCTACCATGCCCTCTATTTATAGGCTTTAGTTGACCTAAAATCTACATAACCTTAATATCTTTCAATATCTTATATTAAAAGATACTAATGAAATCTCTTTAAATATTTATCTAATAAATATTTTCAATATCTATAATCAAATATGTTGTCCACGAAAATATCATTTAATATATCCCATATATTAATTTATTTTCTTTACTTAATATTTATCCAATAAATATTATTATGATTAATATATCCAATATATTAATTAATTCTCCCTAATTAATATTTATTTATTTATATATCCACTATATTAATCTTTCATTTAATAAATTAAACTAGAACTCCTATAAATTTATATGTCTAACATAATTAAGTAACTAGTTTGAACCGTTCAAACTGACAATCTAACAAAATAGTGTATCAACAAGTATGAGCTAGCTCGGGAACTGGTGGATCTATAGGTTGAAAGCTCAAAGATCTTGAATCAAATCTCTATATGTTACCATCAAGCTAAAGGCATGTTGTAAACTCTTTTGCACTATACGACTGTTCACTAGAGATTTCGACAGATAATATAAAATCGAGACAGGTGTAAATGAAGAACATATGTTGTATTGATTTCAATATGTGCGATGTGGAATACAATATTGAATATGTTCCTCTAATTCTTTCTCTCTCATATACAAATACTTCGAGGGCTTCATAGCTTGTTCTCGAATGAAGAATTTTTCAAGGGCTTTGCAGCTTGTTCTTGAGATTGAGTTTGTTGGTATTCGATCATCCTTTGACTTGTTGATCTTTTTTATGGTTGGTCAATGACTTGTTGATCTTTGGATCGGTCTTTGACTTGTTAATCTTTGAATCGATCGTTGACTAGTTGATCTTCTAGTATGGTTCACTTGAAGAACACGATGCCTGTTCTTCGTGTTTGAGCGATTGACTTGAAGAATGTGATGCACGTTCTTATTAGTTAATCCTTTTTTTTATGAAGTTGCAATCTTGACTTGAAGAACAGATATGTGTTCTTTGTATTTAGTTGCTTGATCATGGAATTGCTTGATCTTAGAAGTGATTTTGGACTTCATAAGAGTGTTTAATCTTTGGATGTTTCGAAAGTCTTCCACTTGTTAAATTCTCTATGTGTTTCAAACTTCTAGCCCTTGAAATTAATAAGTGAAAGTCTCTATATTTATAAAGCTTCCATGCGTCCTTGGTTTGTGCATGATTGGCTTTTGGACTTATGCTTTGAGCTTGGCCCATTGGACTTGTCTACATGGACACGGGTCATCGATATGAATTGGGCCACCAAATAAACTTGAGTTTTATTTAATTTTACCAAATTTAAATATAAAACAAACTTTTGATCCAATATAATTTTGAGAAATATTGTCTCAAAATTTAATTTAATTTCACCATTAAATTTGAGATAATGACGTCACAATTTATGATTGGCCAAAATTTTTCAGTCAACAACGACAAGTTACATCCTCGAATATAATTAACCATTTAAAAATGATCATTTACGAGTTTGTTCGTAATTCACAACTGGGATAAAATGTCAGCTTTTTGATCATATGGTTACATCTTTCTTCTTAAGAATTACTAATTCATCTAATGAACAAGTTGTTCATAGTCGAACAATAAACACGTATCCTCTTGGCCAACAAGAGGCAACTACCCTTTGTTTTAGCCCTAGAATAATTTTCTAAGGTAACAACTCTTCTACTTATACAAAGTTAGGGAAATAGTGAATTCTATCTTATGATGTTGCCTTCTCAACTACTCAATATGGAAACCCCCTATGCTGGTCTCACCCATGCATATCAAAGGAACACTTTCATATAGCACAAGTTCACAACTCACTCAAGATTGTGTTCAATACTAGTATACGATCATCTTAATAAAATATTTGATCAACGTCTATAATAGAATTGCTAGACGTATCCAATATTTCTTGTCCGATCTTATGCTAAAACTCTTTTCGCATGGGCACCCCATTATCCATAAGAACAACCATGATCAGGATGTCTACGACCATTGTAAAGTGGGTCGTGCCAACAAAATCACTAGGACTTAGCCGCCTTCCTTTAGTTCATTTACTTGGATCCAGATACACTTGTATGTCTCATATACTTGTCTAACTGTTCATAATAATAACCATGAGCTTGAACGTCATTAATCTAATTAATGCATTACGATAGAATGAAATTTATAATTAAATGTTCAATAAATACCACTTAATAACTCTTTATTAATATTTTAAAAATAAATTAAATGTTGTTCTTTTAATTATAAACTACTAGGCTTTTAGGGTACATTACCTAATAGACTAAGGACCATGCAGAACACATGAGGAGTGTGCTGACAGCTTGAGGGAGAACAAGTTGTTTTCTACGTTCTCCAACTGTGACTTTTGGCGAACTCAGGTGACTTACCTAGATCAGGTGGTTGCTCGAGATGAAATTTCAATGGATTGGACCAAGATTGAGGTAACAAGTTCTTTGGCGAGGTCGTCGTCAGTAGTAGAGATTCAGAACTTTATGAGATTGGCAGGTTATTACAAATGGTTGATTTCTAACTTTTCAAAGTTTGCAAGTACATTGACCCAATAGACAGGGAAATCTGTTGAATACGCTTAGGATGAGGATTCCTAGACGAGTTTCAGAAAGTTGAAAGAGTTTCTTTCGTCTACAAGAATATCGACTATTCTAGAGGGTACATCAGATTCAAAGGTTTATAGTGATGCATCTACAAAAGGTTAGGTTTTGTGCTGATGTAAAGAGAGAAGGTGATTTCCAATGCTTCCCATCAATTGAAGGCTTATATGAAAAACTATCAGACTCATGAATTATAGCTTCCAACAATGGTGTCTGCCTTGAAAACTTGGAGGCATTATCTTTATGAGGAAAAGATCCAAATTATAAAAGTTTCAAATAATTCTTGACATAGAATGAGGTAAATATGAGACGGAGAAGATGATTTGACGTGGTTGAGGACTTTCAGTATGAGAACTTGTAGTACCAGAGTAAAGCAAACGTTGTTGTGGATACCATTAGCAGGAAGATGTAGCATGCATCACCGTTGTTGAGTTCTCAATTACTCTTGCAGAGGGAGTTTCAACATGCTAATATTGCAGTATTATTAGGAGAGGTTGCCGGCATTGTATACTAGTTTTTGATCTAGCTAGGATGAAGTAGAGGATATTAGCAGGACATTCAAGTGATTCTTAGTTGGTTGCCATAGTAGCTTGAGTTTTTTCAGATAGAGATGTATACTTTTTAGTTACTGTAAAAGAAGGTTTATTGTTTAGAAGACACTTCTTTGTGCCATATTTGAGTAGTTGACTAAGGCTCACAACTTTCCATTTACTTGACACCCAAGAGGTACAAAGATGTATCAGAACCTTTAGCAAACCTACTGGTAGAGTTATATGAAGAGAGAGATAGTTGAACACGTCAAAAATTGTCTCACTCATCAATAAGTAAAGGCATCCAAGCAGAAGCCAACAACATTGTTGGAGCCACAAAATGTACCTAAATGGAAGAGAAAAGAGATTTCTATGGACTTTATTATAGTGTTGCCTAGAACCCCGAGAGGATTCACTCATATTTGGGTTCAGTACAAGGAATCACCACAAAGACAACGAAACATTTTGTCTCTTTAGCTAGAGAATTGTGTTGCCTTAGGCTTTAGCGATGCAAAATCTTCTGTTGCCAACTTCATCGCTTTATCCTTGTCGCTTTAGCCTGATGTGACGAAGGCATCCAATCCATCGTATATTGGTGTACTTTGTGAAGACAAAGTGATGTCTGTCGCAATAGGGTACCCTAATGCAACGGAGGTGTCTCCGTCACGTTTGATCTTCAAGGCGAAAGAACACACCTTCGTCGACTTAGCTCTCTAAGGCTACTTATCAGACTTCTGTAACATAAATAAGGCGATGTAACCCCTCGATTGCATTAGACCTTCTATTTTTTTAATTGATTTGGAGGTTTTGAAATGTAAATTTTAACTTCAAAAGGCAGCATTCAATAAACACTAAAACAACATTCAATATATACCAAAAGTTTAAATTAATACAAAGATGTTCACCAAAATCTTAGAATACATAAAACTAAAAGCAAGAAGAAAATAAACATTAAATGTTCTAAAAACACAAAGAATCTGATATTGTTCACTTAAGATGAAAATAAAAACAATGAACATATGAGGTTAAGATCCTCGATCCAAGCACGACAATGCACCATATCTGCAATAAATAACAAAGAAGCATTAGAATTTGTAGTCTTTATAAATAATAACTTTAAAAGACAATTTTATAAAAAATCGGTAGCATAACATCGTATTTTTGATTTACTAAAACATTTTAAACTTTTTCTTGTAGGCACATATTCTCTATTGTCATCGTTGCTAGCCTCTCGTTTACCTATTGATCATGTTGTGAAGCGACCGCAAAAGTTCTTGAAGATGAAGATGAAGATCTTCCTCGTTTCTCTGGAAGCAAGTAAGTTGTGCCTTGAATCTCGTCTGCGCGCCTGCTAACACAGATTCATAGATCTCTTCTTGTGTTAGAGGCGCCCTAGATGCAATAGATTTACCTCTTACTTTCACCATCTTCTCCTGCTTAAATTGTAATGTGACATTAGCTTAAATGAACTTAAATTACTTATGTTATATAATTAAAGAATTTACATGTGTTTTTTCTGTCGCTTTATTAATCCAACCATGTTCATTTTCATTTTAGGGCTCTTTGTAACGCACAACCTTGAATAAGTCGATGGGACTCATCTTTTCCCCTTCAACTGCGACTATCTAAATACATAATCATAATAAATAATTTAGTTACCGTAAATTAATATTAAGCATAATTAGAAGGACGCAAATAGAAAGAAAACGAGGCATACATCTTCTACAATCTTTACGAATGAACGTGGGTCAGCATGTGGTTGTATACCAGAACAGCTCGAGCTTTCTTTCCCCTTTCATGTTTCTTGCTCCATTCCTCACTCTCCCACTAATCACACAAAAAATAGTCAATCATTGATATCAGTTACGCTCTGGTAAGCCTATGGCGTCGTTCGTCCTCAAGGAATTTACTAAAACAAAAAGATAAGAGTTAACTTAAATTTCATTTAGTACGAAAAGAAATAGTTTAGTGTTTCATATAAAATGTCAGTAGTGTTGGAATAGCTTGTACCTATGATCTTTCAGTCATTTTTGCATCACTTCCTCGATACAATGACTGATGATAGGATTATCCAAATCTAGAATAAAATGAGTCTGTAGGGGTGTGAAATATACGTGACTATTTGTTAAATGTATTGAATAGTTAAATAAAAGTATACTTTAAAATTTTAAAGTACTGAGTTATTTTAATAGGAGATTTTGTTTCACGAGTTCAATGTCGGTCTCACTAATCTCCGACCAATCTTGTGCATGTACAGGAAATATATGTATCACCAGTACACCAATCTGGTTGCTTACCGCATTAGCATTGCTACAAAAAACCTTTTTATTTTCTCACTGAATTGCACAACGATACGTTCTTCCTTGGCAACCCGCTTGTTTAACAGCTCGCCCTTCGATGGACCTCGTGGTACTACTACTACTTGTTTTAAAAAAGTGAGTACAAGTGGAAGAGCATTATACTATATAATAGCATTTTTCATAAAACATTTTAACCTCCAAACTTAGTCATCATATCAATAGTAGCACGTACGACGTCGATAGTATCGATGTCGTGGAATACCAAGTAATCCTAGATCTTAACCTACAAGGCATAATGATAACTTGCAAGTTTTAGAAGTATTGCGTTTCTTAAAGTCTCATTTAGTAAATATATAAATATATATATTAAAAAAAAACTAACACATATGCTTCAGTAGTTTTAACATAATCATCGTCATCATTAATGAATTGGCTTTCATCTTCTACATCATTATTCACTGATTGTTCTAATGTTGTTGGTTCAACATCGAATCAACACAACAAGTTGTCTTCTAAAGACTCGTCCACTCTATTTCTACCTTCAAGTACTATGCATTCAGCGTGATCAATTAGTCCTTCTAGGGCATCATGATTTTCCTCTTCAGGGATATCTAAAACTTTTTTGTTCGAGATTAGCTGAACAACTTTCCAATATTTTCCATCTTTTGGATCGTTTATATAAAAAATTTGTTAATTTGCTTCGTTAGCAAGGATGAATGACTCATTTTTAAGCCAATATTGATGATTGTGCTTAACTAGTCACATCTGAACATCATAACTTTTCTCGAACTCATGAAGGAAGCCTCTAACACTTCAATAAGTACACCATAAAAGTTTTTGGAGCCATCTAAAGTATCGCCTTCACCATGAACCATTATGCCACTATTATATATAACATGGCCTTGATCATTGGTTCTTGTAGTATAACATACTCTATTAACTGTACAAGTTGTATACTACCCGTAGAGTGAATTAGCTAGGTTCCATAGTCATTGCGTACAAATCATTACACTTATTCTCGTTCTTTTACAATTCAAAAACTTCTTTTCTAAATCACTCATGGATTTCTTGTTCGAGTTTTTTATATAATTCATCGAATGTTTGAGCACTTGGTCGAATTAATTCCAGATGTTGGCTAAGATAAGTGCTTATTTCGTCTCAATTATTTAGAATATACCAATGCATCATTTTCATATCCAATGAATTGAAGGTCAGATTTGCTGCCATGCCTAATGAACAGACATTTTGTCTGTATACCTCATACTCACCAAAACTTTTGATGTTTGGATTAGTATCATCATTTCTCTCAATTATATTCAACTTAGTATCCATCTTTCTAAAATAAGATGAACAATAGTTTAAAAACTCATTCATCACATACTCTTCTTCTATACAACCTTATGGTCTCGCTTTATTCCTCACTTTACCCTTAAGAGTTCCTAAACTTCTACCAAAAGGTTACATCCAACTATAATTAACTGAGCCAACAACCTTATATTCGTACGATAAGTGAACAATCAAGTGAAAAATTACGTCACAAAATGTTGGTGGGAAAATTTTCTCCGATTTGCAAATAATTATAATGAAGTCATTTTGAAGGCGATCTAACTCACTTACACGTAGTGTCTTCGAACATAAATCCAATAAGAAAGCACCCAACTTAATAATAGTAGTTGTTACTTCTTTAGGTAAAAATTTACAAACACATATGGGGATTAGTTGTTGTAGCAAAATGTGGCAGTCACGTGTTTTCAAACCAAAAAACTTTTCTTCTTTCACACCAAAAAACTTTTCAAACCAAAATATGGCAGTAGCTGTTGTAGCAAAATGTGACATTCTCTCTTCACTTGTTAGAGTACAAGTGGCATACGACCTCACTAACTTGTCACTTTTCCTCTTTAAGTGTAAATCTCTTCGTATTTTTAGATATTGCAAGTCCAAGCGACCATTATATATCTTTAGTCTTTCCTTCAATATTTAATACGGTTTAAAGAAAGTTATTGCACACATTTTTTTTTTAGTGTGCATCACGTCCAACTTATGTTGTAGTAATAATTTTGACTAATATGGAAGCTTGAAGAATATACTATTTTTTCTCTAATTGTTTTCAAATTGTTTCTTTTTCTTAACCTGTTTAGAAGAATCTTTGGTTAACATTGAAAAATCAATGGTACTTAGTTTGTCTAAAATCTCTTCTCTATCCCATCATTGAGGAGGTTCAAAAAGTTTTGACTTCTCATTAAAAACTTTACTTTTGCACCAAGAATGATTCATTGGAAGGTAACGTTGATGACCAATATAAGCAATTTTACCTCTAATTTTAACACTTAAAGTTTGTTCCTTACAAATAGAGCATACTTAATATCCTTTTGTGCTCCAAGATAAATCGTCGTACAATGGAAAATCATTTATATTCCATAAGATAGCAACATGAAGTTTGAAGTGTTCATCTTTGTACGTGTCGTACATTCGAACCCCATTAATCCATAATTCCTTCAATTCTTCAACTAAAGGTTGTAAGTACACATCCATCTCTTTCCTAGGGGATTTAGGACAAAGAACTAACAAAGACATGATGAAATTAGTTTCATTCATGCATTTCCATAGTGAAAGAGTATTGGGAACAAGTGTGATAGGCTAAACACAATACGAAGTGCTCATATTCCCATACGGGTTGAATTTGTCAGAAGATAATTCAAGCCGCACATTTCTCGAATCTAAAAAAAAGTAAGGAAAGTCTCGATCTACATGTTTTCATCTTTTAGCATCGGCTGGATGTCGTGATATGCCATCCTCATCAATCACTTCTTTTTATGCCAACTCATATCTACAATGTTTTGTTTGGACGAAAACATTTGCCTAAGTCTTGGAATTAATGAAAAATGACGCAACACTTTATACATAATTTTTGTCCCTTTCTCTGTTATTACCTTATATCGAGACTCATTACAAATCAGACACCGATGAAGATTTTTATACTCATTCATATAAAGTATGTAATCATACTTTTACATGCATGAATTGAATCGCAAGTTAATCCTAAATCACGCAATTCGTTTTGCTTCGTAAAAGGATCCAGGTATGCAGACATTAACTTCACCAAATGCAATGTTGAAGAACTTCAACAGCTAATCGAATGATTTCTCACTCCATTTTTTTAGTGACCTTGAAGTACATAAGTTTGACAAAAAAATGTAACGAAGAGAATCTATACATCTAGGAAACAATAGTTCCCATGCTTCCTTCATTAAACTATCAATTTTTTTCAATCGAGTCTTCACCAATACTTGGATTATTAATTTCAAATGTTTAGTCTTATCTACATCATCTGATTCAATACTTTTGCGATTCATATCATTCAACATTTTCATTATGTCATTGTCGTTGTTATGATCAAGAGACTCTTGAATATTCATTCGTTGCCCAGTACTTGGTGAACTCAACCTCTCTTTGTCTTTGACTTTCTAAATTAGATAAATCAATGGATTACCATGATATACCCAATGGTCATAAAATGCTAACATTCCATGAATCAACATATGTCGCTCTACATCTTTTATAGATTGTCATGAATCATTCATGCATTTCTTACAATGACTTCTAACTTGACCCACACGGTTCACGACATTCTTATTCAATCGTAAAAATTGTGTAACACCTTCGACGTATTCAGAGGATAACTTTTGTCTATTTCTAAGTCAATTTTTGTATATATTTTCTTGAAAATTAATGTAGCACACTCTTTTGTTGTTTCACTGAACAATCCTATATGATTGGTGTAGACAAAGTTCTAAAGTGTGCTACATGATTGTATGATTCTTATATTTTTTTTTAATAACGTTAAGTTATTAAAACCTAAATAAATAAACGATTTTACCATTTGAAATCCCTAAATTCTATATATTCCTTTAATCTCTAAATTTCTAACTTTCCTAAATCCCTAAATTCTATAAATTTCCTAAATCTCTATTTATCTAAATTCCTTAACGCCCTAAAACTACTAAATCCCTAAAACCTAAAATTTAAAGCCTAACCAAAATAAAAAACTAAACATAAACCTAAAACTAAAGCTAAAACTAAATTATAAAATTCTCAAACCTTAAAAAAAAAAAAAAAATCTTAAATCTTAAATCTAAATCCTAAAAATAAAATAAAAACTAAAATCCAAAACCTAAAACTAAAATCCAAAAACCTAAAACATTAAACTAAAACTAAAACCAAAATCTAAAACCTAAAACATAAAACTAAAACTAAAGCAAAAAACCTAAAACATATATAAAATTTAAACTAAAATCTAAAACCTAAAACTGAAATAAAAAACCTAAAACGTAAAAATAAAACATAAAATTAAAACTAAATTCTAAAACCCAAAACCCAAAACTAAAATATAAAACCTAAAACATAAAACTAAAACTAAAACCTAAAACTAATACTAAAATCTAAAACCTAAACCTAAACTAAAATTAAAAATTTTAAACTAACACATCAATTTAACCCTAAAAACTAAAAATATGTTCATTTAAAACTAAAACTAAGACCTAAGACCTGAAGCCTAAACTCTAAAATGTGAAATCTAAAATTTAAAACCTAAACTCTATAAAATCTAACAAAACCTAAGGAACTCTAACAATTTTAAACTTCATCAATCAATATTATAACATTTATAAGCTAAAAGTAACAAAATCTAACAAAAGAACTTACCTTTGATGAAAGACAAGAAGCGGCAGCAATCGATGGAGAATTGACGAAGACCAAGGGGGAACAACGACGGCTGTGGTGGTGGTGGCTGGAGAGGAATCTGAGAGGTTTTGAAATATCTTAGGGAGAAAAAGAGAAAAAATGAGGAGGAAATCGAGTTCTATTTTTTATGTAATCGCAGGCTAGCCTTAGCCCATGTAAGTGATTATGCTTTGGCAATAGAATCCATTTTTGCGTCACTAAAACATTTCCATTTTTCGCCCAATTTTTGTTTTGGAGGGAAAATTTAGGCAAATGTGACGTAAAGTGGAATGTGTCGTTGAAGCTTAATTCAAAAAAAAAAAAAGAAAAAACGTTAGCTATTCCATGAAGCAGTCAAAGCATAGTCGCATTATGGTTGGCTAATGCAACAGGGCTTTGACTGCGTCACATTTAACCGAAGCTTACGCGAGAAAAGATAAGTTTTTTTTGCCATATGTAATGCCTAATGCGACGGAGGTTCTTTGCGTCGCCTTACCTTAGCAAAAGTGACGAAAAAAGTCTCCGTCGTTGATTTCCTAGTCGCCAACGCATAAACGCTCGTAGTGGTTATAATGAACTGTTTATCTAAAAGTGCACACTTCTTCCTTGGTAAGGTTATCGATACCATGGAAAAGTAGGCACAACTTTTTTTTAGAGTGGATCGTGAGATACTAGTAGACACCTATAAAGATTGTGTCAAATAGAGATGGTCGTTTCTGTTGAGAATTGTTGGGCCAGAGCATCAAATTAATGTGACGAAAGCGTGTAGGTCATTACAAAAAGTACAAGAGTTAATTAATATAATTAATTATTTCATGATTAATCTACATGGAACCCATAAGTGTTTCATTGTTGTTGGAAAAATATAAAGTACTTACAAACACCTATGAATAATCCTGGCAGGTCTTTATGTTGAGAAGGTCACAAATCAATCCTCTAGGAATTTTCTTGATTGAATCTTCCAATCTTTCATGCTATATCTGCAATACTGTACTGAGTGCTTGGTGATTGACTTAAGACGCAAAAGATGACTCAATTCTCAGAGGGTTTCTCAATTTAATAATTATTTTACTCTCAACTAAGTGGGGTGAGAATGAAGACCTTTAAAATCTTCTATTTATAGTAGATGAGTGAATATTTAAATTAGAAAAATATAATATCTTTGAATATCTAATATAGAATGTGAAATTCATGGGAAGGAAATTTCGAATTTTATCTCTCCTTTAAGGGGATCGATTTTTCCTTAATCCATTTATGGGAAAGAAATTTCGAATTTGGCGAATATATCTCATATATTGTTTTACTTATTTTTAATTGATATTTATCCAATAAATACCAATTACATAATGTATCGAATATATTATTAAATAAATAAATCCCTAAAATTAATATTTCAATATATTAATTCTTCATTTTAATAATTGTAAAGGTCCGACCTAGACTAGGGTCATATCTAGGCATATACCCTAAATGCATGATTAAAATGACCCTTAAAAGCTGAGACATGACGAGTAAATACCTCATTTATTAAACAAAACGGTAATCGTTCGTAAAATGCGCAAAACAGGAATCTAGTTATAAAACCAAGGAAAATAGTAAAAACGTCGTACAATTAGAACATGTTTTTGTAAAGAAAATCCAGCTAAACGAATGTGAAAGAAGAATACACTAAACCAGGCAAAACAACAACACAAGCCCATAGTCTTTTCAGCTCCTGATCAGCCATCTTGGTAGAGCCCAGGCGCACTTCTAGAGACCACAAGTAAGATAATGAATGCATAAGAATTAGCACAAGTAAGATAATGAATGCATAAGAATCAGCACAAGTAAGATAATGAATGCATAAGAATCATATAACAATGCATGAGTAATGATAACATCGGGGTCTCATTAGAGCTCTACTATTCCATTATTTTCGGTGGATGGTAAAGGTGAAACCGGGGCTATTCTGATAGAATATGCCACTCACGGGCCCCATTAGATAGTTTTACGCACCTCCGGGTCTATCTTTGTACGGAATGCCACTCTCAGGCATTCGATACAACACCTGCTCGTGAATTTAATGGATACATGTATAAATGAGCACATTATCACACACATTACAATTTGATAAACAACAGGTGATCGTAACACGTACCAATTCATAGTATATGATTCAACAAGTTCATCCCTTAATGTTTACATAAAGATATTTATACTAACCACATAAAAGTAACATTCAACACTAACACTAAGCTAACAAGAACAAGGCAATCAACGCAACCAACCAAGTGATTTTTCTCGAATAACCCTGCACATGCTTTTATTTATCCATAGGACCCTAAGATAAGGGTAAGATTCCCTTACCTTGATTGAACTCGGCTAGTTTTTCCTTAGAAAGCTCAAACTGCGAGTCTAAGAGGTTTTTCCAAGTTCAACTTGCCAAAACAGGTTTAACGAGTTAAAATTAGCGCCTATAAGAAACGGACTCGGAACGTCAAAATTACCTAAAAAACACTATAAGAAAATTTTCCAACGAGGTCGAAGGCGGCAGGCGACGGCGAGTGGAGTGATTGCCACCGACGTGTGAGATCCGCACGCAGGAGACGCCAGCTCCATGTTCAGGAGACGTGGCTCTTATGATTCGTGATCTTCAGTCGGTTCGGGAAGTGCGATAGGTTTGGGCGAGAAAAACTGCAGGTTCGAAAGACATCAACCAATACGGAGCTGAGGGCGTCAGATCAGTCAGTGGCGACTGACGAATGCACGCGTTGATTGGCCACACGTTCCGTAAAGCTGTGGGCGAATAAGGGCCTGCGACGTGTTCGCGACTGATTCGCGAATGACGACGACGCGTGAGACACGAGTTCCGACAAAACAAAAAGCGAGGCGGATGGTCGTTGATGCTACAATAATCAGGGGTCAATAATTGGTTGTCTGGCGGCTGTCTGCGACTGCCGTCTCGGTCTTAGTGAAAAAACGAAAAACGATGGGCGTTGGTTGGCTGAGCTGTGACGGCTGGGTCAATCATTTTGTCTCTCTTTGATTTATATATAATGACAAAAACCCCCTGAAAATTACCATAATGCCCCTTGGGCTAAAAAGGACTATTTTACCCCTAGTTTTCAAAATCCGACTTCACACCTCTCGAGATAAGAATTAACTAAGCATATTTAACCAATATTAAATTTCAAAGAAACCTCCGGGAACCCCATTAACCCACAATGACAAAACTAACCTTGAATCTAGGGGATGAAAATGCGGGTTGTTATAATATTCCCCCACTTGAAAACTGTCGTCCTTGAAAGTGAACTAAGGCAAGAACAACTTGGGGTTGTTATAATATTCCCCCCCTTTTTTTCCCAAGTGGCTTCTTCCACTGATTGACTTCTCCACAGTACTTTGGCCAAGTTATTTTCTCGATTCCTCAAATCTTTTCTGTCTCTATCGAGAATCTGAATTGGCTTCTCCTTGAAACTTAAATCCTCATTCAACTGTAATAGTTCGTGATCAATGATATGAGCAGGATCGTGCACATACTGTCAGAGCATCGAAACAAGGAGTACATCGTGCACACTGGACATGAAGGGAGGCAAGACCAAACGATAGGCAACTCCTACAATCCTCTTAAGGATCTGAAAAGGTCTGACAAACCTTGGACTAAGCTTCCCCTTAGTCTCAAATCTCAGTATACCTCTCATGGGTCAAACCTTGAGGAAAACATGATTCCCCACTTTAAACTCCAAATTTGGGCGGCTAACATCCGTGTAGCTTTTTCTGTCGGTTATGCGTAGTAAGCATCTATGCACGGATCTCCTGAACTGCGTCATTAGTCAACTGTAACAACTCAAGGCCTAGTAATTTTCTCTCTCCTACCTCATCCCAAAATGCAGGATATCTATAATGCTTGCCAAACAATGCCTCAAATGAAGCCATCTCAATGGTGTACTGATAACTATTATTATAAGCAAACTCTATCAAGTACAACCACTGATCCAACTGCTAGGAAAATCAAGCACACAAGTCCTCAACATATCCTCCAAGATTTGGTTGACCTTCTCAGTCTGACTATGGGTCTGTGCATGAAAACCAGTACTAAACTTACACTAGGTTCCAAGGCTTTCCTGCAATCCATTCTAGAAGCATGAAGTTAACCGGACATCTCTATCTGAAACAATGCTAACTCGTACCCCGTGATAACGCACAATCTCTTTCAGATACAACAATGCCCACTTCTCAACAGAGTAATCTAGTGCCTCCAGTATAAAATGGGAGCACTTTATAAGTCGATCCACAATCACCCATATCATAGTAAAACCTCTCGGCATCCTAGGGAGACCAGATATGAAATCCATAGAGATGTCTTCTCATTTCCACTGTAGAATGTTCAAAGGTTGCAACAACCATGTTGGCCTCTACCTCAGCGCTTTTACTTGCTGACAAGTCAAACATTTGCTAACATACTCCGATATGTCTCTTTTCATATTATTCCACCAGAAGCTCTGCTTTAGATCTTGGTACATCTTGGTACCCCCTAGGTGCCAAGAAAATGGCGAACTGTGAGCATCTGACAACAACTCAGCCCTAATCTCAACATTAGCAGGAACTACTAGTCTCTATCTGAACTGCAACCCACCATCAGATGCAACTGACTAGTCAGTGCCCTCCTCGACGTGTACCCTACCAAACAAAACTGTTAGACCCTGATCCCTTTGCTGACCCTCCACAATCCTCTATCTCAACAAAGACTGAATGGTCAACTAAGAAAACTGAGCGATAGCCTTCTGAACTAGCACAATCTCAGCCTTGCTCAACTCTCTCTGCAAAGGAGCTTGGAAAACAAGTAAGGCTGCTGAATGCGAAGTCTTCCTACTTAGAGCATCAACAATAACATTTGCATTCCTTGAATAGTAGAGGATCTCACAGTCGTAATCTTTCACTAACTCCAGCCATCAGAGCTATCTCATATTCAATTCCTTATGGGTGAAGAAATACTTTAAGCTTTTATGGTTAGTGAAAATTTTAATCTTTTCTCCATACAGGTAATGCCTCAAAACCTTGAGTGCGAACACCACTGCTACCAACTCCAGGTCATGGGTTGAGTAATTCTGCTCGTAGTTCTTAAGCTGTCTCGACGCATACGCTATAACCTTCCCGCTTTGTATTTGAACAACACCAAGCCCCCTTTAGAAAAATAGCAATACACTACAAACCCCCATCCCCCCTGTTGCTTTTGGGATACCCAATATAGGGGCAGAAGTCAAACGTCTTTTTAGATCTTGGAAACATTTTTCACACTCCTCCATTCAAACAAACGCATATCCTTTTTTGGTCAATTGAGTAATAGTCTCTGCTAACTACGAGAAGTTTGCCACAAAATGTTTGTAGTATTAGCTAACCCCAGAAAACTTCTTTCTTCTGTAACTGAGGTAGGTCAGCACCAGTTACTTACCGCCTCTATCTTAGTAGGATCTACTAAAATGCCCTTGATTGAAACAACATGCCCTTAGAAGGCAACTTCACCTAGCCAGAACTCGCACTTAGAAAATTTTGCATATAACTAATTTTGTCTAAATGCTGATAAAACTTTCCAAGTGTTCCTTATGGTTGAACTTGGTCTTAGAGTAAATTAGTATATCATCAATGAAAACTATGACAAACTTTTCCAAGAACTCCTTGAACACTCTGTCCATCATGTCCATAAATGTTGCAGGTGCATTAGTCAAACCAAAAGACATCACTACAAACACGTGGAGTTGGTAACGGGATCTAAAAGCTGTCTTGGGAAAGTCATTCTCCCCAATCCTCAACTAATGATAACCAGAATGAAAATCTATCTTGGAGAACACCGAAGCTCCTTGAAGCTGGTCGAACAAATTGTCGATCATGGTAATCAATACACAAACGCATCGAACCATCTTTATTTTTAACAAACAGGACCCGAGCTCCCCAAGGCGACACACTCGGTCTAATAAACCCACTGTCAATCAAATTCTACAATTGGACCTTCAGTTATTTCAATTTTTTTGGAGCCATTCTGTAAGAAATAAGTATAGTATCAGGCTCTAGCTCGATACAAAAGTCAACCTCTTGGAGCGGTGGCAATCCTGACAACTCGACTTGAAACACGTCGGCAAACTTCCAAACTACATGCACTGTATCCACTAACAACTTAGATTCCTTCCCTCTAGAAATTGAGGCTAGGTAACCCCACGCTCTTGTGGATAAGAACTTACTTGCTTTTAGCACTGAAATGATCTTTACGCATTCCCCAGACTTTTGTCCCTTAAACCTGAAGCTAGGTATCGACGGCGGGCTAAAAACCACTTCCTTGCAGTGACAATCAATCATAGCGTGGTTCTCAAATAGCCATTCCATACCAATTATCACATCTATACTACTTTCATCTATAACCAGCTTGAAGACTTGACCTTTTCGCAAGCTATCATGCTCACTCCTGCTTGAGTGTGTACTATTAACTCGAACCCGAAGGATTCCAACTCAAAATCAGCAAAAAAAAAAAAAACAAAATGTGTGAATATGAATGAGTGAGATGAGCCTGAATCAAATAATACACATGCAAAATGACCAAGTATGGGTAAAGTACCTCTGACTGCCCTACCACTGGTATGTCTCTTATCTGGTGGTAGCAAAAACTCTACCCTCCTGCTGTGCCAATCTAGTTGCATGTGTGTTAGCTGGTTGACATGCTATCGTTGACTGCTGCCAACCCTTGTAAACACAGTTATTCGCAAAGTGGCCTGACTTGCCACACTTGAAACAGGCTCTATGAGCTGCATTATACTGCCCTTTGTTCCTCTTGCCACACTCAACAGGCATCCTCCTCTTCTTCTCTGCCTTATACCAAGTTTTTGCTTTGCTATGTATGACAAAGGTGGCACATCTCACCATTTGGTTCTCAGGACACTCGATATGATCGAACATGTCCTCTATATCCCCAATCCATGTATCTACCCCCAGCAGGTCCATGGAAGAACCATAAAACTCCTTAGAATTTCTTGAAGTCCTTGATCATCTTGGTGTAACCAGAAACACCCTCTACACTCCTGGCCATAACTGGCTCAATTGGGGTTGACACCTGCGGTGCCTGCTGTGCTGCCACCACTACTAAGGCTGCTGTTGTGTTATTACTATGCTCGACTGCAATATGTTCCTACTATCGCGTGGGAGCCACCGAGGTAACACAGACCTCCGAACCTTCCCTCTATAGGACGTCTTCTCTCTAGGAGGCAACTGCTCTAGGTGGGGTAACCTTTTGCTACAACCTGAAATACAGTCAGCAACTCATGTATCATGCCTCCGATCTCATCTGAAGGGCACCCATTGCCTCAACAGTCAACCCTAGCACTAGCGACATCCTAGGGGCAGCTGGTAGTCCAGTTCTTCTTCCCTTACCTCTACCCTTTCTATTATTACGGCTAGCGTTTCTATGGGTGGTTCTTTCAGACATGCTTTCAAACTGCAAGGGAAACTCGATCTCTCAGTCCTCTCCCCATTTAACAGTTATAACGATTATTTAAAACATAGAACTTTATATTATAGCATATCAGAACACAAGACCAGAAATCAATATAATGCATCTCATTTCAATATAGGTATCGTCATATGTATCAGATCGTGACAGAACTACATCAACATGCTTTTCATGACAAAATTTATCTTAACTATTCATGCTTGTAAATACTACTACCTTGGTTACCTTGCTTGTAATACTACCTTGGTTAACTACCTTGGTTAACTATTCATGCTTGTAAATACAAACTGTGAAGGCCTATACCGTAATTGCATGATTAAAATATCTCTTAAAAGCTGAGAAATGACGAGTAAATAACTCATTTATTAAACAAAAAGGTAATCGTTCGTAAAATGCGCAAAACAGGTACCTAGTTATAAAATCAAGGAAAACAATAAAAACGTCATACAATCAGAACATGTTTTTGTAAAGAAAATCCAGATAAACAAATGCGGAAGAAGAATACACTGAACCAGACACAACAACAACACAAGTCCATGGTCTTTTCAATTCCCGATCAGTCATCCTGGTAGAGCCCATACGCACCTGTCGAGACTGCAGAAAAAAAAAGGATGAGTTATTAAACACAGGAAGGATCCCTAACCGAGATCGACAAAAGTAAGATAATTAATGCATAAGAATCATATAAAATGCATGAGTAATAATAACACCGGGGGTCTCATTAGGGCTCTACAGTTCTAGAGTATTTATTGGATGGTAAAGGTGACACCGGGGCTATTCTAATGAAATATGCCACTCCCGAGCCCCATTAGATAATTTTATGCACTTTTGAGTCTACCCTTGTATAAACGAGCACATAATCTCACAGAAATACAGTTTGATAAACAATAGGTGCATCATAACACGTTCCAATTTATAGTATATCATTCAACCAGTTCATCCCTTAATGTTTACATAAAGATATATATACTAAACGCATAATAGTAACATTCAACACTAACACACGGAACAAGAAAAAAATCAACCAACCAAGTGATTTTTCCCAAATAACCCTACACATGCTTTTATTTATCCACACGACCCTAAGCTAAGGGTAAAATTCCCTTACCTTGATTGAAATCCACTTATTTGTCCTTAGAAAACTCAAACTCCAAGTGCTAGAGGTTTTTTCCAAGTTCAACTGACCAAAATAGGTTGAACGAGTAAAAATTAGCTATGAAAACTATCACAAATGGACTTGAAGTGTCGAAATTACCAAAAAAACACTATCCGAAAATTTATAAGGAGGCTGACGGCGGCAACGCAGCTGCAGGTTCAGGAGACGTGGCGTCTTCTATTATGTCTTCAGTAGGTTCGGGAAGCGCGATAGGTTTGGGCGACAAAAACTGTAGGTTTGGAAGACGTCGACCAATACGAAGCTGAAGGCATTAGATCTGTCGACGTCTGCTAGCAGACGTGCACGGGAATACACGCACTGATTTACCGCACGTTCCGTCAAGCTTTCGACGAACAAGGGCGTGCGACGTGTCTGTGGCTGATTCTCGAATGACGACGACATGCAAGACACGAGCTCTGATAGCAGGGAATGCGAGGCGGATGGTCGGCGGTGCTGCAATAATAAAGGGCAAATGATTGGCTGTCTCTGCTGCCTCGGTCTTAGTGAATGCGCGGAAAATGATGGGCGTTGGTTGGCTGAGCTGTGGCAGGTGTCGAAGCTGAAAAAGAGAGAGACAAAATGATTAGGTCAATCATTTTGTCTCTTTTGGGTTTATATATAAGGACAAAAAAGCCCCCAGAAAATTACCAAAATGCCTCTAGGGCTAAAATGACCATTTCACCCCCTAGTTTTCAAAATCCGACTTCACACCTCTCGAGATAAGAATTAACTAAGCATATTTATCAAAAATTAAATTTCAAAGCAACCTCCGGGAACCGTGGTTAGCCCAGAATTACAAAACTAACCTTGAATCTAGGGGAAGAAAATTCGGGTTGTTACAATAATTATCAAATACTTATTAATTCAATTAATATGTCCAATATATTAATTAATATTCTCCATTTAATAATTATTCAATTAATTAATATGTTCAGCATATTAATTCATAATTCTCAAACTTAATAATAATTATCAAATAATTATTAACCTAATATGTCCAACATATTTACAATTGTTAACTAAATAATTTTCTCATAACAATTTATAATTAATTTATCTAATAAATTAATTTTTTATCTTTAATATTTATCCAATAAACATTAAATTAATATATCTAATATATTAATTAGTTAAGTTTATCTATTGAACTTAATACTCCTATTAATTATATCCTACATAATTAATCCTTAAATTTGAACTTCTCAAATCCTTAATTAATTCTCTAATTAATCCTTATGAGCTAGCCAAAGGACTGATGGACGTATAGATTGAAAACTACGACCTATGATCTAATCCTTCCTCGTTAACATCAGGCTTCCACTAAAGACCTATATTTAACTATTTCGCACTATAGGGCAAGTTAGTGTCCACAGATATAATCGGCCGTCTGTGATATGATCCTACACGAGCTTGTTTGTAATTCAAAACTGGGTCAAATGTTCACTCTACCTCTATGATTATATCTTTCTCCTTAAGCGCCATTGATTTATCTAATGAACAAGTTGTTTATAGTTTCACTATAAACGAATATCCTTTTAAGCCAATGAGAGGCGGGTTCCCGTTGTTCAAGCCCCAAAATCAGTTCAAAGAAAACTCTACTACTTCCTCAATATTAAGGAAGACATGAATTTCTTCTTGTGACGTTGCGTTCCCACCTACTCACTATGACAATCTCCAACGTGGGAGGCTTATTAACTCAGTGTTGTTTGACTGGTCTCACCCACACATTAAAAGCGTTTTCAAAAAAGCAGGAGTTCGCAGCCCATTAAAAATTAAGATTACATCGATATACAATCATCCTTAGTGAAGTAGTTGATACGACTCTTCAACGGAATTACTAGCTCGATCATAAAACTGTTTTCTTGTATAATGCAAAAACTTCTTTTCGCATAGGCGACTCCACTCACATGTCACCACATGAACAACCAGGATCAGGTCATTTGCAACTTCTGCAAATCGGGTCGCACCATAGTGTTACCAGGACTTAGGCACCATAGTCTTAGTCTATATGTTATAGACGATTTAGGTTATAAACTTGGAAGTAGATCCACTTGTATGCCTCACATACTTGTCCAAGAGTTCATCTAAAAAGTTAATCCAATTAATACAAAGTTTATAAAAAATAATAACTTTTATTAGTAACTTAAAATAACATTATATGTCTAGCATTAAATGCTTGTTCTTTAAATACAAACTACTACACATTTATAACACATCCCCTTATATTTTCACCCCATACTTCTAGAGTGCCTTGCGGAAGCATTTGAAGACAAAGTGCATGTATTGTTGGAAATTGTGGAGTATGAGCATGCATTTAACGCGGTAGAAGCGTGTGTGTAATTACAAAAAAAATTTATGAATAATTAATCTTTTTTTTTTTTGAGATTCTAATTAATCCAATTAATTAATCTACATGCAACCCCTAGGTAATTAATTTGTTATTGATAAAACATAATGACTTACATTGAATGACTCATCTGAATGGTTGATCTTTATGTTGAACAATCATGAACAATACCTTTTAACCTTTCTCGATTGAGTCCTTCAATCTTCTAGGGTGCATCTACTATAATGCATCGATTGCTTGGTAGGAACTTTTTAGAGTAAGAAGCTTTAAAGTATTTTGTTAAAAGTCTGACTGAGGAGGAAAATGATGACTTAGATCTCAGAGGGTTTTTCAATTTGAGAATAAAGTTACTTTGAACTGGGTGAAATGAGAATGAAGACCTCCAAAATCTTCTATTTATAATAGATGAGTGAATATTTAAATTGGAAAAGAACACACAATATCTTTGAATATCCAATATTAAAAGGAAAATTCGAAATTCATCCCCCTCCCTAGGGGAAGAAATTTTCTTCTCTCTTTGGAGAGAAGATTTTCAAATTTTCTCAATATAACTCATATATCGTTTTATTTAATTTTTAATTTATATTTATGAATAAATTTCAATTCCATAATACATCCAATAAATCCTTACAATTAATATATCAAATATATTAATTCTTTACATTAATAATTATCCTAAAATTGTTAATCCAATGAATATGTCCGCATATTCATTAATATTCTCCATTTAATAATTTCCAATAACCATTAAATTAATTAATATGTCCAACATATTAATTTATTCTCTTATTTAATAATAATTATCCAATAGTTATTAATCCAATATGTTCAACATATTTATAACCGAGAACTTTCAATAATCATACCTAATTATTTATAATTAATTTATCTATCAAATTGATTAAATTTTCCTCATTAATTGTTATAAATAACTATTAAATTAATAAAAACAATATATTAATTAATTAAGTTCAACCATTAAACTTAACACTCCTATTAATTCTGACCCACATAATTAATCCATGAATTTGAACTCTTCAAATTCATTCTCTAATTAAAGAGTGTACCAACATTTATGAGCAAGCTTAGGGACCTGTGGACCTATAAGTCGAAGGCTACAACGAACTGAAAATCTAATCCCTCATCGTTAACATCAAGCTTACTCCAATAAAGTCATGTATTGAACTCTTTCGCACTATAGAACAAGTTAGTGTCCATGGTTATAATCAGTCATCTGTCATATGATCCTTCACAAGCTTGTTCGTAAATTACATCTTAGACAAGAAATCCATTTTACCCAAGAGATGGCATCTTTCTCCTTAAGTACCATGTATTCCTTTAAGGAACAACTTGATTATAGTCTCACTATATACGGATGTTCTCTTGAGCAAATGAGAGGTGAAATCTCTTTGTTTAAGCTCCAAAATCAGTTCTACTTCTTCCTCAATATTAAGGAAGGTGTGAATTTCTTCTTGTGACGCTGCATTTTCAACTACTCACTACAAAATTTCCCAACATGGGAGGCATATTGACTCAAGGATGTTAGGTTGGTCTCACACATGCACATCAAATGGCGGTTTCAAAAACGTTCGTAACTCACTCAAGATTAATATCACATTGACATATGATCAATCTTAGCGAAGTAGTTGATGCGAGTCTATAACGAAATTACTAGCTCGATCATAAAACTTCAGGTCTCATCTTATTAACTTGGAGATAAATTCACTTGTATGTTCCACATACTTGTCTAAGTGTACATCCAAATAACCATGGATTAACAATTTGCTTAGAAGTTTCACAACCATACTGTCTCTTTTGCTGCTTCACAAGCAGATGCGTACTCAACTTCTATAATAGAGTCTGTGATGCATCCTTGCTTGATGCTTCTCCAAACTACAGCTGCTTCATTGAGGATGAACATTGATCTCGATGTTGACCTTTTAGAGTTCTTATCAATTTAAAAATCATAGTTTGTGTACCCTGTAAGAATTAAATCCTTAGGACCCTACATAAGCATATAACTTCTTGTTTTTCTAAGATACTTGAGTATATTCTTAACCAATGTAAAATGATTCAATCTTAGATTTGATTGATATATGTTGACAATGTCTACTGAGTAGCAAATGCTAGACCTTATACACTATACAACATACATCAAGCTTTCTACCACCGATGCATCGAGTATCCGTCTCATTTCTTAATCTCTTAAGGTGTCTTAGGACTATTTTTCTTAGACAATGAGATTCCATACTTAAAAGGTAGTTGGCCCTTCTTGGAATTTCTCATCGTATGCCTGCAAGCATCTTGTTAATGTACGATGCTTGAGACAAGGCTAGCATTCTCTTAAATCGTCCCTTATTATGTGGATCCAAAGATCATAAAAAACAATACTTAAATCCTTCATTTGGAATTGGTTATCTAATCACTACTTGATATCAATTAACATTCTTACATCACTTCTAATGAGTAAAATGTTATCTACATATAACAATATTAATGCTACTTTATGTCAACGATCTTCTAGTAAACACAAGGTTAATTAACATTTTTCTTAAAACCATATGATTTGATCACATCATCAAATCTCTTGCTCCAAGACCTAGATGTTTGCTTCAATCCATAAATGGATTTAACAAGTTTCTAAACCTTTTACTCTTTGTCTCTTGGATTAAAACCCCTTTTGGTGGTTCATGTAGATTTCCTTTTTAAGGTTGGCATTCAATAATGCAATCTTGACATCCATTTACCAAATAGTCATAATATTAGGCAATGGATAAGAGGATCCGTAAGGACTTTAACATAGCAACAGAGGAGAATATCTCTTAATTATCCACTTCTTCTCATTGAGTGAAGTCATTTTCTCCAAGTCTAGCATTGAAGGTTTGAGCCTTCCCGTCTACACTCATTTCTCTCTTGTAGATCCACTTGCACCGAATAAACCTTACATTCTTTGGTGCGTCTTAAACCACTGGCACTAATATGATGGCGTTGGACGATAATATCCAGAAAAATTGAAATATATCGACTTAATTTTGAGGTTCATGACTTTTATTCATTCTTTCTGATCAATATCCTCTATCACCTTTCCAAATGACAGAGGATCTTCAACATTATCCTGGATAACATTCACTGTCTCCAAGAAACTTATATAGAGAATCAGATTACTTCTAATCCTTCCACTACGTCGAGGCAGACGACTATTCTTATTGGGTGGGATTTGACTATCAAATCCCAAAGATTCATCAACTATTTTTGCTGATGAGTTTTCAACATCCAATGCTAGTAAGTCGTCGACAACCCTTATTGACCTTCCCGTAACAACTTTTTTTGTTGGATCTGTAGCATTATCAAAACTTAATTCTTTCAACACTATTGTTGATTGAGGTTTATGGTCTCTAAGATAATTCTCTTCTAAGAATGTTGTTTGTTGAAACAAACACTTTATTCTCATCTAGGTTATTAAAGTAATCCCTTCTCGTTTTCATGGGGTCGCATACAAATAGGCTTTGCTTTCAACGTGACTCTAACTTTTTCGGATGCTTAGTCAGCACATAGGTCGGATTACCCTGAATCCTGTAGTGGTGTAAACTATCTTTACACCTTTTCCTAAACTAATAAGGTGTCTCCGAGACAATCTTTTATGGGTACTATGTTCTAAATATTTAATGTGGCCTCCAATGTTTATCCCTTAAATGATTTCAACAGTTGAGCAAATCTCATCTTGATTGAACCATTTCTAAAAGGGTTTGATTTCTTCTTTGTGAAACACCATTCTGTTGAGGTGTTCCAGGTACCGAGAGTTGTGATATTATTCTATGTTATAGCAAGTAGTTTTGGATATCTAAGCCCATATATTCTCCACCATGATCCGATCGTAACGTTTTAATAATTTTATCTAATCGGTCATAAACCTCAGCATTACACTCTTTGAACTTTTCAAGAGTCTCAGATTTATTTTGCATTAGATTAATGTACTCATATTTTGAGTAATCACCCAAAGATACAAAGTATTCAATCCTCCCCCAACTTTTAACACTCATCTGACCTCACAAATCTAAATGTATGAGTTCTAAGGATTGATTAGCTCTAGTTCCCTTTGTAGTAAAGAGTCTTTTGGTTATTTTGCCTTATATACAAGATTCACATGCAAGTAAATTGTTCATCTCTAACCCAGTTAGATAACCATTTTTTACTAACATTTCAATTCTATGAAAATTTATGTGACCCAAACTTAGATGCCAAAGATATGTATTGGATTCAGGAGAAATTATTTGACGCTTGTTTGTTCTACTATTTGCTATTTTAAACAATTCAGTATTTAGAAGTGTCTTACAAACCATAGGTTTAAGCATATACAAGTTATTTACGTTAATTGATAAACAAAACTCCAAGCCATTCTTTGAAATAGAAACATAATTCTCATTTAAAATTACTGAATGAAATTGTTCTATAAGGCAAGAAAGTGAGACTAGATTTCTCTTAATCTAAGGAACTAATAACACATTTTCTAATATTAAAAAAGAATCTTTTGAAAATAACTTTACACTTTCAACAGCTCTTGCTGTGACAACTTCATCAATTCCCACCTTTAAGGTTATTTGTCTAGATTCTAGCTGCTCCCAAGAGTCATTTTCCTAAAATTAAGAACATACGCGATTAGTGGTTCCCAAATCTAATATCTAACCATTGGTTGATGATTCTTTCACTAAATAAGACATAAGAACCAGTAAATGATATTTACCTTATATGTCTTTATTCGTTCTTTTACACTTAGGATTGTTTTTTTTCCAATAACCAAGCTTATGTCAATGTAAATACTTTTTCATCCTTCTCGTTCTTAACTTTCTTTGAAGCACTTTACTTTTTCTTGCTCCCACCATCCTTCTTCCTAGTGAACTTCACCTTGATGGTCCGACCTTTAGGCTTGGTTCTTTAACCTGAGGTTCTAAATGCTCTTTCTTGGTGACAACGTTTGCCTCTACTTCTTTTCCTTTGACTTTCATCATAGACTCAAAGGTTTAAAGTTTATTAAAAAGAGTAGTGGGGTTAAATGCAATTTTTTCAAAACAACATTGCTTTTAAATTGTAAGAAGCTACTTGGTAGCGTCTTAAGAATAAAGCTCACCTGACTGACTTTGTTAATAACACCCTCTTCATTTCAACCATGTTGAATTACGTCATCATCTAAAGAACATGCTTTGTCACTAACATTCCTGAATTATTTAAAATATCAATTAGTAGAACAAATAACCGATAAAGAGTTTCTCATGAATCCAAAACCTATCTTTGGCATCAAAGGTTGAGTTACATAAAGTTCAATGGGATTGAAAGGTTAGTAAAAAGTGGTTCTTTAACTGGGTTAGAGATGGACACTTTATATTTATGTGAATCTTGCATAGAAGGCAAGATGACCAAGAGACCCTTTATAGCAAAAAGAACTAGAGCCAAATAACCCTTAGAACTTATACATTCAGGCTTATGTGGTCCCATGAGTGTTAAAGCTCGGGGAGGGTATGAGTACTTTGTATCCTTTACGAATGACTACTCAAGATACGAATATCTTTATCTAATGCAGCATAAATCGAAAACTCTTGAAAAGTTCAAAGAGTTTAAAGTTGGGTTGAGAATAAATTAGATAGAAGGATTAAAATATTAAGATCATATCGTGGTGGAGAGTATATGAACTAAGAATTCCAAAACTACTTTGTAGAACATAGGATAACGTCTCAACTATCAGCCTTGGAAACCCTTCAACAGAATGGAGTTTCAAAAAGGATCTATATAACTCTTTTAGAAATAGTTTGATCAATGATGAGCTTTGCTCAACTACCAATATCGTTTTAGGGATATGTGTTGGAGACCGCATTTAATATTTTGAACAAGGTTTCATCAAAGAGTATCTCGGAGACACCCTATGAGTTATGAAAAGGGCGTAAAGGTAGTTTACGCCACTTTTAGTGTTAGGGAAGTTTGGTCTATGTCCTGACTACAAAACGAAAGAAGTTAGAACCACATTCAAAAGTATGCCTATTTGTAGGCTGCCCCAAGGAAACGAGAAGGGTTATTTTTATAATCCATATGAGATTAAAGTGTCCGTGTCAACAAACCTAACATTATAAGAAGAGGATTTTGTTAGAGGCCATAAACCTTGATTTACAGTAATGTTGAAAGAATTATATTTCGATAATGCTACGTTTCCTACAACAAGAGTTATTGCAGGAAGATCAACAACGGATGTTGACAGCTCACTGGCATTGGATGTTAGTAACACATCAACTAAGATAGTTTATGAATCATTTGAATTTAATGGTCAAATACCGCTCAGTCGGGAAAGTCGTCTACCTCGAGACAGTAGGAGGATTAAGAGAAATCTAGTTCTCTATATAGGTGTCTTGAAGACACTAAACGTTATACATGATAATGTTGAAGAACCTATGTCTTTTAAAAGGAAATGAATGATATTGACCTGGAAGAACGGATAAAAGCCATTAACCTTGAAATGAAGTCCATGTTATCTAATTCAGTCTGATAACTTGTAGATGCACCAAAAAATGTTAGGCCTATTGAGTGCAAGTTAATCTACAAGAGAAAAAATAATGTAAATGGGAAGATGCAAACCTTCAAGCCTAGACTTGTAACAAAAAGCTTCACTCAAAGAGAATGAGTGGATTATGAAGAGACATTCTCCCCTATTGCTATGTTAAAGTCAGAATCCTCTCATCCATTATCTCATATTATGACTATGATATATGACAGATGAATGTCAAGACTACATTTTTGAATGACAATCTAGGAGAGGAAATCTACATGAACCAACCAGAGGGGTTTGTTTCCAATGGACAAAGGTAAAAAGTTCGCAAACTTGTTAAGTCCATTTATGGATTGAAACAAGCATTCAGGTCTTGAAATAAGAGATTTGATTATGTCATCAAATCATATGGCTTTGAAAAGAATGTTGACGAGTCTTATGTGTATGAGAAGATCATTGGCAATAAAGTGACATTAAAATGAAGTTATTGAGATTTGTTGGGGAAAGAGCATGTATTTAACGTAGTGTAAGCGTTTGGGTATTATAAAAATTACTACAATAATTAAATCAATTAATTATATGTTGATTATTCTACAGGCAACCCCTAGATGATTAATCATTGTTGTAAAAATATAAAGAACTTACATTGAATGACGCCTCTAATTATTTATGGTGTGTCTTTATGTTGAGAAGGTCACGAGCAAATCTTCCAGGAACTTATTGATTCAATCATCCAATCTTTCAGGCTATGTGTGCAACATTACACTAAGTGCCTGGTGGAAAGTTTCTAGAGAAAAGAAGATTAGGAAGAGTTTTAACGGTTGGCTTTTTGGCTATTATCTCAAATTAATTAATTTTAATTAATTAATTAATTAATATTTTGATGATAACAAAATCCAAAATTGTTTACTGATATTCTGGAGTTTTGAAGGGTTTAATTAGTAGAGAATGAAGATATGATTCGAACGCATTTTGAATCGTTCAAATTGAAGCTAAAATGGGAAAGATATGGACATTTGAAGTTTTGAAGGAAAATTCACCAAATGGAAAAACGAGATTTTCCTTCTCTAATTGTTTCCTTTCTCACCAAATCTATTTCCATCTCATCTCTACCCAATCTCATCCATTGATTACATTTACCCTAAATCTAAAGGCCATAATTTATCACATCTTCATCAAATCTCACCCGTTGATCATTTTGCCCTA
>JBBMEG010000027.1:4954233-4977212 GCA_037832605.1 Cyclanthera cordifolia
TTCAAAAAAATGGAAATGGATATGGTTGCAATTAAATTGCTTTTTTGGTAGGAATGTAAATGAGTTTCTCCATATGGTTATGGATATAAAGAACCCATTAATAAATGCATAATTTTATAATGGTGAGGTTATGCGTTTAATTTTCGTAGACATAAAAAAAAGAAAGCAACTTTATCACAAATTGTGAGGTTATAAGTTTAATTCTTGTAGACATAGAAAAAAGAAACTAAATTTATCAAAAATGAAGTTTTGATATGAGAAATTTCAATTACATAATCTTTTGAATAAAGGAATATGATATTGAAATGGGAAATTTCAAGTTTTATATCAGGTTTTTTTCCATGATAGAAAAATTACAATTTGAAAAATCCAGAAAAGTGATTTTTGTTTATTATTATTTTTCATATATTTTTATTGTTTCTAAAAATTAACAGTTTGAATCACATGATTTTTTTTTTTTTTTTTTTTTTTGGACAGAGGATCATATGATTTGTAGAGCACAGAAATTTATTGATTTTTTTTTTTTTTTTGTAGAATGAAAATTTATAGAAATTTAAACCTCGCGGAGAAAAAAATCAATGACAGAAGCTGGGTTTAACCCATTTGTAATTAGTTCATTTCTTTTTCCTTCTCTTTCTCCGATTTACACGTCGTAAAGCGCTGCTTAGATAGAATTAGGACATGAATCCACGAAGTAGAAAAGTTCACACTGAGCTCTAATTTGCTTTTCTGATCGGACTTGTTTGAATCTCAGCAGATTCTGAAGGAAAGGGAAAATGAGGCATGGTGGATCCAGGAGGAAGAGATCTTCATCGTTTGCGCGATATGTCGTCGTGCTATGTGCTGTCGGTGCTGTAATCGGATTATTAATGCTCAATGTTCTTATGAGGATGGAAGCTGGAGAATCAGAATTCAGCAACGGTCAGTTTGGTAGTGGCGACGACGTTGAAGACAATCGGGCTCGGAGTGGAATGGAAGGGAGACGGAGCTCCTGCGCGACGGTGGAGCAGATGGGAGAGGCGTTCAAAGATGGTGTCTGGAAGGAAAGCCTGAGAGTAAGAACAATTATTCAAAACCACTTTTATTTGAATGGTAATATTTCCTTATGTGCTTTTCTGATAACTATCTGCTCTTCCTTTGTTGATTGTCTTTTAGTTGTATGCATCTATTGATTTTTAGGCCAGGTTAATAAACAAACGATTTTCATAATAGCATTTAATTACCAGACTACGAGCCGTTTTATAGGCTCACGATCCATTTTTTGCCGTTTGTAATAATCTTTTGATGTTGTATAAGCAGTATCGATTAAATTTAAGCTGCTGAATATTTGGGGGTGCTGGGTAGAATGTCGTTGATCAGAAACTAAGGCATTTTGTTCAACTTCACTAGTTTAAAGAAGTCGTTTCTTTTACGAAAGAATGTATGAGTCTACATGATTTATTTCATCTTCTTTCTACCCCATTGTCTTCCCTTATTTCTACTTGGCATCATAGTATTAATCTTCATTGTGAAGATAGTACCCTGCCTTTTTTGAAGGTGTGATTTTAAGTTGGAAAAGAAGAGTGAAAATGGTGTGAATAATAGATGGAAAAAACAGGGTACGTAGTTGGAATTTGGAAAGGGCGATGTATGAAACTAGAGAAGACCTTAGACTTCCCGGATGTAATTTGGATGGTTAAAGTACCCAAAGAGATACGACATTTTTTCACCTGCCTTGAAGTTCATAGGAAGACAGATTCTAGTGCACTGGTGCAAAAAGAAGGGTTTTGACCTTTTCTTCTATCAGATCCGTTTTTCATTTCTTTTTCTTAATGCTAGAACCAGCTTCAAAAAAATAAATAACTAATAAAAATCAGCAGAAGAGTTGAATATCAGTATATTCTCTCTGGCAGGTGAAATTGATCTTCCCACTTGGCCTGTGGGGATAATAATCCCTTAACGAGAGGAGACCATTCTGGTTAAAAGTAACGATAGTTGCATTATGGTACCATATGTGCTATGGTACCATATGCGCTATGGTACCATATGTGCATGCAGAATGGTTCATTGTGCTGCTTTGAAATTTAAAATGAGGGCACAGTGGTTCTTCAAGTTGTTAGGTATAATAAAGAAGGCAGTTGTTGGAGTAAATTGAAAATGGGCTGCTGGTTGATTTGGATTTCCAATGCTTAGTAGTTAATTGCTGCCGGTAGTTTACTATTTTGGACTTTTGGTTAGTAAAAGAGATTGTAGCCTTTAAACAAGTGAAATAGCTTTATAACCTCTACATTTGAATTTAATAAGAATTCCTCATGAGGATGTTTCGTGAAGAACTCAAAGTGGACCTTCTAGAGTCTTAACAATATGAGTTATGATGGACCTACTGACCAAAGAATACATGAAGGAGGAAACTCCATACATAGATTCATTTTTTCGAATAGTAAAATTATTAACGATACGAGATACTCTTTGTTAGGTCCCAAAGGAGGGTAGATTTGGGATATTGATATAGTATGTGCAAGGGCATAGTAGTAGTTAGGCTTAAGGGTCTTGGCTATAAATAGAGTAGTTAGGGTTAAGGGTCTTGGCTATAAATAGAGTAGTTAGGGTTCTTGGAAGGGTATGGAATTTGGTATTGCTGTCTTGGTAAAGACATTGAGAGAGAATAGCTCTTTCGAAAGGTTACGGTATGGTAGTGCAAACCTATTATCTTAGTATAGTGATCTTGTTGTATTTATCTTTTTTTACGTAGTCCCCAAGGGGTGGCACAATGGTTGAAAGCTTGAGTTTTGAAGATGTGCTCTCTCAAGGTCCTAGGTTTGAGACTCACTTGTGACATTAATTTGTAGACACCTCCCGTGTCTCCATTCCTTTGATGTCTCCCGTTGTCTGGCCTAGGGACGGGCGTGGTTACTCCGGGTTTCTCGGTTTCAAAAAAAAAAAACTTCTTTTATGTTAGTTTTCTTGTGATTGTTATGATTACTAGTCTTAACACGCTTCTTCTTTATTCGACTAACAGTTTTAAAGCCAATCTTCTTGATTACCATCTTTGACTTTTTGTCACTTGAACTTATAAATCACGATGATGCCTGTTTTTTTTTTTGTGGATACTATTTTTGATTAACTATTTTGGATTTTTCTTCACGATCAAACCTTTTGTCATAATTGTTTTCCGGTGGAAACCTGTTAGCTTTTGAGATTTATGAAAGCTCACATGTTTAATTTCATTTTAGGTGCTTCAAGAGTACGACAACTTCCTCCCGAGCAGTTTTGCAAACATGGTTTTGTTATGGGAAAATCTTCAGAGGCAGGTTTTGGGAATGAGATGTACAAGATTCTAACTGCTGGAGCTTTAAGTGTAATGCTGAACAGATCCTTGATTATTGGGCAAACTAGGCATGTTTGTTCTTTATCAAGCCCTTTTTTCTAAACTTCTATTTAAGTATTTGTTTGATTTGAATACTGTAAATGTAATGACTATTGAGTTGTTAGAAGTATTTAGTGTCGATCTGCTGACGACAGTTCCCATTTCACACTGACACTGTTGGCAACTGGCAAACTAGTGGTGCATCCAATAAATTTTGTAAAGAACCACTATATAAATTTCAGAAGAAACTACGGGTATCTATGAAATTGGTTTTTAGTCGTGCATTGATGAAAATGAGTTTGACCAATTCTCTGATTTTTTTATATTGGTAGTCTTCTTCTCCAAAAAAATTATCTATATACGTATTACTTAATGTTATTTTTTCTATTTTCAGGGGCAAGTTTCCTTTCGGGGACTACATTTCTTATTCCGATATCTCGTTTACCCTGAAAGAAATCAAGCATTTATGGAGACTTAAAGGTTGTGTTAAGAAATTCAATCGGCATTTGATTATGCGAATTGATGATTTTGAAAAGCCTGCACAGACGAATGTTCTATGTAGTAATTGGAAGGAATGGGAGCATCCTATCATATGGTATGGTTAACTTTCAGATACCTTAGACCCGCACTCAATCCTTACTCTGTTTATGCTGACTGACGTGCATCAGGTTCCAAGGTACGACAGATGCTGTGGCCGCTCAATTTTTCTTGAAGAATGTGCATCCCACAATGAGGGCTGCTGCTTCTAATTTATTTGGGCATGCGGAGGTTTTGGAATCTAGACCTAATGTATTTGGAGAACTGATGAGAGTTCTTATATCTCCTTCAAAGGATGTTGAAGAAGCAGTGATCTCGGTCCTTAAAAGTGGGGCTGATCCTGATATTTCATTGCACATGCGGATGCTTATGAACAGGTGGTATTACTACTTAATCACTGTTATTTTCTTCTCCCTCTACTTCCACTAGCTATAAGAAGGGAATCTGCAATGCCTGCCAAAAAAATCCATTTAATTGATTGAATTCTTAGATAATCACTTTTGTAGTCTTATCATTATCTAATGAAAAGTTTGTTTCTTGTTTTTTTAAAACCATTTTAGTAATCAGTTCACTGAGCATTGTGCATCTGTGTTTCAGGTCTGTGAGAGCTTTACAGACTGCCTTTCAGTGCACTAGAAAAGCGATGCTTAATCTAACCACAGTCTCGAAACCCAGATTGGTTTTAGTGTCTGATACCCCAAATTTTGTAAAGAGTATCAAGCCCATGCTAGGTGAATTTGCAGAGGTAACTAACTGCCTTATTGAGCGATTTCCATTTTTCGAATGGAGTCACTTCTGGACTAGTCACATCTTCAGAATTCATGGTCAACGTATAAAATGTTCAGTCAGTCCTTGGATCTTGGGTAAAACGATTTCAACTAATTTTTTTGTGCGACTGTTTTCAGGTCATTCATTTTGATTATGAACATTTCAGAGGGAACATTTCGGGAACGAACAATGAATTTCATAAATTGGACTTCAGAGTAAAGGACTGGGGCCCATCGCCAAGATGGGTTGCCTTTGTAGATTTCTTTCTTGCATCCCGTGCCAAGCATGCTGTTATTTCTGGTGCTCACAGGCGTGTAGGTACTACCTATGCTCAGCTAATCGCAGCACTGGCTGCAGCTTACAATCTTGACAATCACGGTATCTTTGAATACTCTCTCAATCATTTTACATGTTGAATAATGTAGGAATAGCTTAATTTCTGTGACAAACATATGTTCAACCGTTTCTAACACAACATTTCAAATGTGCTCAGGGAACAATTCTACTGGTTCAGACTTCTTCTTCTTGAGTAGCTTCCAAAGTAATTTGTTGAGAGAAGGTTTAAAGAACCAGGTTGGCTGGGGGCATATTTGGAACAGATTTGCAGGTCCTTTAAGCTGCCCTAGCCAGCCTAATCAGTGTGCCTTAACCCCTCTTCTCCCTCCAGCATGGTGGGACGGACTTTGGCAATCTCCCATTCCACGAGATATTAAAAGAATGGAAAACTATGGAGTTCAGTTATCGGGGTTTGGCACGGTTAATGAAGACAGCCTTCGATCATTCTGTAATGCAAAGAAGAATGTTGTGAGGACTATCCCTTTTATCTTGTAGCCAATTTATGCTTCTGTTTGACATGTAAGCTCATAACTAACACAGTTCTTGTAACTGTTCCCAACCTGTGCTTATTTAGTCAGCTTGGGCACAGTCCAAAATTTAGTTTTTTTGTTAAATCAAATAGCCCAATAATTTCTTTTATTTTTGCGTCATTATTGGGCCGTTTGATCTACAAAACAAAATCTTATACGCCCTAAAGAATGTTCAATTTCATTTTCAGCCGGGTACCTTTTTACTCCCCCCTTGAACAGCTGAGAATGTGCATTTACATAAAAACATTATCTTGTTACACATTTTACCAAACCTTAGAGAATGAATCTCACAAATTCCTACTCTTTCCCTCCTTTCTATTCAACCAAAACCATTGGGGATGCAAATCTTTCTCAAGTCATTCTTGATAACACTAATCAACCTTGCAAATTGTTAATTGTGTTGCTTAACAGGGAGCGTGCTAAAACCAAACTCAGTATTGGACGAAACGAGCTGAGCTGACCTTAGGCAGAAGGTAAGTTCAGCTTAAAGTTAGATTCAATTCTTTATATATGTATGCATAAATTCTTTATATATGCATGCCTGTAAAAATGAATGGTTTTTTGATGGCAGCCATCATCAGTTTAGTACAAGGGTGTTCAAAAAATCCGACAATCCAAAAAACCCGAACAAACTCAACCCAATTTGATGGGTTGGGTTGAGTTATCAATTTATTTGGGTTGGGTTGAGTTGATATAAATGAATATTTTATGGGATTAGGTTGGTTCTTGGGTTGACCTAAAATTAATTTGTGTTCACCCGAGCTAACCCGAATTTATTATTAATTTTTATTTTTTATTTTTACCTATAGCATAATTATATATGCATATATTTATTATATTTAATTACTATTTAAAAAAAAATTTGTTCTCTAAAAATCTTTTAATAGTCTTTATAATATATATAATTGTATAAATTGAAGTTACGTTTTTTTTTTTTTGGTTTGAATTGATAACAAAAATGACATATTCACTCAATAAATTCAATATATATTTTTGGTTGCTCAAACGTATAGGATTGTATAAGTTAGAAGTTGGGTTGGGTTATGTCCACAAATGAGTTGGGTTGAGTTATGTCCACAAATGAGTTGGGTTGGGTTGAGTTATGTCTATTAATGAGTTGGGTTGGGTTGGGTTATGTCTATAAATAGGTTGGGTTGGGTTGAAAAATTGACCAACCCAAAATTTTGGATCGGTCCAAAACTTTCCCTCAACCCAAACAAACCCAACCCATATACACCCCTAAGTTTAGTATTGGCTTAATAGTTAGTGTTATTGGCTTAATAGTTAGATGTTGAAGTTAGATTGTACTTGTTCTTTGAATAGTATTAATGGGGGATATGGAATGGTTGGATTGTACTTGTTCTTTGATCATACCTAGAGAAGGTCGATGATTGACACCAAAGATAGGCGACACTAGATTTACACCTCTGAGTCATTATTTGGTCGTAGAACCAAGTTGTTCTAGTAAAACATATAAGATAAATTAGTTTGCTCGCACCAGTATTTTCTTTATTTGCAAGTGTTTTGTTTAGCTTACGTGCACATCGATTATTCTCACGAGACAACCTTTTGATCCTATAACATTTAATTGTCGAGGAAACTTATTGTAAGTTAAATTTTAGATAAGTGACCACCATAAATTGAATTATCTCACATGTTTCTTATGCTTCCGGTGCCTGGCCTATATATCTTTCGTCTCATTAGTGAGAAATGTATCAATTGATACGAAGCACATTCCATCTGAGAATTTTGTCTCGAGCATTTACTCACTTTCGTTTCGACTTCGCTCTGCATTCTTCTTGCTCTATTTCTGGAAGCTTGCTAATACAAGCATATATTGCAGGCCATGCCTCACCAAGATGATGATATTTTTAGTCATAGTGTGAATTCATGGGTGGGCTTCTTAGATATGTCAGCAATTGTGATTTCTTATTAGTGAAAATTTTTATCGTATATAAGAAAATACATTTTAATGATATGAATAATTTTGAATGAAGACAAAATAATGCAAGTTAAATAGAAAGTAGAGATAAACAAAAATAGGCTTCATCTTCACTTGCGGCAAGTTTGTATAGTTTGCATTGCCGGCCTCCTACTCCACCCAAATCATCTATTTCAGTTCTACTGTTCAAACAGAAGTCTTAGCTTACAACATTATCGACCGTATACATTAAGTTAAATTCATGCAAATAATTGAAGATAAAATTTAGTTTGTGCCCACGAACTCTAGCATAACCTCAATAAAATAGTTGTAACTGAATGTTCTATGCACATCGTCTTCATTTAGTTAAAGTTAATTAATTAAAATAGTCTTAATAATAATGTAGGCTAAATAATGCATTGTAATTCGTAATATAAAGTTAATTATAAACTTGTCGTAAATAACTTCTATATAATGATCAAATAGTAGAAGGTAATTGGTTAGATGTTGTGGTAGGTGTTTCCATAAATTAGATTGCACATTAGAAATTCTCTTATAATATTATTTGAATCTTGCTCTTCAAAATGGATCTAAGCTCACTTTGGCTGAATCACTTTAATTCTTGTGTTAACTCTCTATCTCTTTACTTTCCAGCAAGTTACTTTTTGTATTTTCACTTTGTTCATCATTGCTGAGAGAGAAATAGTGCAAGAAAGAAGAAGAAAAAGCCTGCTAAATTAATTGAGGCGAATGTAAGTTGATTCAAAGACTCGAGATATAAAAAAAATAATGAATATTGATTAATAATTAGCGAACTATGGTAATGACTCCCTGAGAGATCTTAACTGGTTGGTGTTTTCGACAGTCGAAAAAAAAAATCTATTTTCTTGAGAGTATATAGCTTATGAGAAATTGTTGAGATTTAAAAAATGTAAGGAAATCTAAAGTCTATTCAAATGATGAGACTTTCATCTTGACTTCTTTCGAAAGAAGTGATCAAACGAACCAATATTGAGGAAATGGTACGAGAACAACTGTATTTACCAAAACCTGGTCTCAACTTACATGTAGAGCGTAGAAAATCAAATCAAGGTCCTAATTTAACAACTAATATTACTCGAGCTCAATGTTGTCCCATAATATAATAACCAAATTTTATATAGGCTAACTCATGATGGTTTAATCAATATTCTTTGCTAAGAAAAAATATTCCTATTAATAACAAATCACAAGAACAATAGGTGGCGTGTATATCTCAAAAAATGTTAAAATTATGATTTAATTATGATATAAATCTATTAAGGAATTTTCAATACATTCTTAGTAATATCGAGAAGTTTAAAAGATCAACTCTTAATTTTTCCAAAAATAAAAAGAAGTTTACATAATATACATGGAAGACTACATAATATACATTTTACTCTTCCTTTATTATTATTTTTTCCAAAAATTGTTTTACGGGCGAATTTTAAAGATCATTATTAATTCATTTTTTATTTTATTTTTTTTAAAACGAGAAATAAAGATCACAAATCTTAACGCTCTTAAAATTTTAAGCTCTTAAATAATATGAGAATCAAATTTTAATTTTTTCAAATAACACAAAAACAAAATTAATTTTCGGATTGAAAATTCATTATTTTTGCAGATCTGAATTTCTGTAAATTACAAATGAATTTCTCAAGTCTAACTGTCTTAGTCTAACGCGGGGGTTTTTTTCGCCGCGCAAAATTCCCCACATTTGGACTAATTAAACGGCCATATTCTTCATCTGCCTCATTGGTACAACGCCTTCGATTCCTACTGTTTATGATTACTTGCTCTTGCAATTGCTTGATCTAAGCTCGAATTCTTTTCATTTCTCAAATCTACGCTACAAGGTTTCCCAGAAAATCACTGTTCGATCGATCCCCAATTTGATTCATCGATACGGATCTTTGAGGTTCTGGATTTTCTGTGTTTCGAGTTCTGAGTCTTATCGATAGAATGCGTAGATTCGAATTTTCAATCTCATAGACAAGGATTGGTTTTGGTGTTGATGGAAGTCACGGTTTAGATAGGCTTGACATTTGTTCGAGTTTGTTGTTTATGACTTATGACATATTTTGAGTGCATTTGTTTCAATATTAGGAGGTAAAGCATGGGTTTAAAGCAGATGATTAAGAGTTTAGATGCGTTTCCTCGAGCGGAAGAGCATTTGTTGCAGAAAACACAAACTGGGGCGCTAGGTAATATAAGATGCTGAGCTTTTCTGTTTGAAATTCCTACTTTTACGTTGTGTGTTTTCAACAATATATGCTTCTTAATCGTCATTATGGTGGAAAAGTGTTATGCTCTGTTCTGTTTTGTTCCTCTAATATCGTTTTCCTTGTTTGTGTTAACAGTGTCTGTTATTGGATTAGTCATAATGGCGACACTATTTTTGCACGAATTGAGATATTATCTCGCCACATATACTGTTCATCAGGTTCTAGTTCTTTTTATTTGTCTACCTGTATCATCACTTCCTTTGGATTTTGTATTTTATTTGATAGATACAAAGTAGTCGATGAAATGAATGATCAGGAACTTGAAACACTGGACTATTATTAGTGTCGTTGGTTTTTTAATTTTTGGCAAACCATCTGTAATCATCGAAGAAAACACCTTTGAGAGAGAATCGGCACGGTTATAAAGGAACTCGGAGTTGTAATTTCCTTGGGCATAGTGTCGAGGTCAATTTATATACTATCTTTAAGAAAGACAACAAGAGCAATAACCCGGCACTATAACTATAAGAGGTCATGAGTTCAAATCTTCGACCCCGATCATGGAACTAAAAAAAGTATCTTTAGATATATAAATTCTTAACTACAATTGTCCAGTAGGCCAACTAATTTAATGGTATACAACAACCAGATACATCATCTTGTTGTTTGTATTGCTGAAACTATTGAGCCAGTAGTTAGATTTTGTGCAGCTATGTTTAGCTTTTCTTTTCCCATTCTTAGAAACTGTTTAAGGTTGTCCTCAATGGGTGGCGTGATGGTCAAAAATTTGGACTTTGAAGGTGTACTCTCCTCAAGGTTCCAGGTTCGGGACCCACCTATGATATTAATTTGTAGACACCTTCCGTGTCTCCATTCTTTCAATATCGCTTGGTGTCTGGCCTAGGGATGGGTGTGATTACTCCGGATATAGTGGAGCGAAACTTCACTTTCTCTGTAAAAAAAAAAAAGAAAAAGAAAGAAACTGTTAAAAGTTGGGACATGTTTTCGGTAGTTTAATCTTTGTGTTTATGAGTCTATGACAGATGTCTGTAGATTTGAAGCGTGGAGAAACTCTTCCCATTCACATAAACATGACCTTTCCTTCTTTACCTTGCGAAGGTTTGTATTAATGTCTTTTCCATCATACACGGCACTGCTTTGCTTATATAATATTCTTACATCTGTTCCAGATTGATAAATGTTCAAATGCTCAGTTTTCGTACTGTTTTTCAGTCCTCAGTGTAGATGCAATCGACATGTCAGGCAGGCATGAAGTGGATCTTGATACAAATATATGGAAAGTAAGACAATTTCTCATTCAATCTCCCCCCAAAGTAATGAGATTACAGATGATTTTCCCAGATCATAATGTTTATAAGATATATCGAACCAGGTTTCAAGAAAAAAAAAAGAAGATATATCACACCATTTTAGCCTTTGAACTTCATAGATTTATTTCCAAATTCGAGTACAATGCTATCTCAGATTCTCAACTAAACTTGTGCCAACCAAATTTTGGATTATTACATTTCACGTTCAAATGTTCATATCCATATATGGTTCCCGGCAGCCAGTTTTTGCTAAGCATAGTTTCGAAGTAATTTCCTAATCTATATGCATAAGTTCAGAGCTTCTAGCTGTCTGCAGCTTCGTCTCAACAGCGATGGCCTGATCATTGGCACTGAATATCTGTCTGACCTTGTGAAGAAGGAACACACTGATCACAAGCATGGTACTGCCTTTTCCATTTAATTATTGGTCTATGAAGTGTTTTTCTTATGTTTTTTTAACATAGGATAAGACTCCATTTTTACTCTAATACGTGTTAAAGTTGTATCAAGAAATTTTCAATTTCATTAAATTGCCCTTCAAACTTTAGTAACTGATTAATCCTAAACTTGAAAAAGCATTGCAGCTTTTACCCTCTCATAAGTATTCGCTCAACAGATCATCTAGAAAAATAATCTCATACGCATTCAACGAATTATAAAATATTTGTATGGTACAAAACTAATAGGAATCTAAAAAAACTATATCAGAGATCTTGATTTTATTGAAATCGGTTAAAAATTGTGTTATTTAAGTTTGGGTCGAATTTGATAAAATAGAAAGTGGATGAAATTGGATAAACCATCAAAGTAAAAATTTATTTTTCCCTTCCATATATTAGATTGTCAATAAATCATCAAAGTAAAAGATCAAGCTTTCGATGGTTTTCATTAAATCGCCAAAGTAGAAGATAAAGCTAACTATAGTAAGTATGGTTGGTTAAAAGGACATTGACTTATGACTTGCTATGGAACAAAGTTTTCATGTGGCTTCTTTGGGGGTGAAAGAATGGAACTTTAAGGACTCTTTCTCCGCTTTCAATGCTTTCATGAAACTAATTGTCTAATTATATTTCGTTCTATTTATTGGTGCAAATGTGAACTTCTACTTACGTTTTGTCTTCTTTGATTTTCATTTCGGCGTCTTTTTTGTAATACACCTTTAAGTATTAGAGCTCACTCTCCATTTTATTTGATTTATTAATGAAATTTGTTTTCCTTCTAATAAAAAGTATAAATTACATTCTGACAGATCATGACAAGGAGAAAGATATTCATTTACACGGCTTTGATCAAGCTGCTGAAAAATTGGTCAAAAGGGTTAAGCAAGCATTAGCAGATGGAGAAGGCTGTCGGGTAACCCATATGCAAAATTCTTATAGGGTTATTCACCTGCTGGTTCATGAATAAAAGACAAAATGCTATCCTTTTTTTTTTTTTGCAGGTCTATGGGGTTCTTGATGTTCAGAGGGTTGCTGGGAACTTTCACATTTCAATTCATGGCATAAGCATTTTTGTCGCCCAAATGGTCAGTTCGTCTTCTTTTACCTCTTCGGTGTATTTTCTTTGCCCTGATCTTCATCTCCCTCCATTATTTTTTTAACATGATTCATGCGCGTCTCTCCGTGTTTAAATTATTTGTTTCACTTAATTTTTATTTTTATTTGCAGATTTTTGGAGGATCTAAACATGTAAATGTTAGTCACACGATTAATGACTTGTCTTTCGGTCCAAAATACCCGGGAATTCACAACCCGCTTGACGGTACAGATCGAATTTTACATGATACAAGTGGGACTTTTAAGTATTTTATAAAGGTAGAAATCCATCTGCCGCCTTAAGATTGATTTGGTGCATTGTTTTTATTTCATAGTTGGCAAGATAATTTACTATTAGCCCATACCGTATTTTACAAGAGATATTGTATTTGAACGATTCATTATTTTCTAAAATATTTGGTCATTTTTAAAAAAATTGTCATATTTGTAATTATTTTTTAGATTCAACTAGTTTGATAAGTTTCCCGTTTACGGTTAGCAAAAGATATTATTACCCGTGTAGTCCACATTGCTGTCCAAACTAATTTATAAAAATCAGGAAAGCATTTAATCTTGTTTTTTGAAAGTATGGAGTCTTATAATGCACTTGAATTTGTAGGAATCTTCTTTTCTTTCACATTAGCTATGATCAGTTTACAACAAATAAGTGGACTTTGGATTTAACCATATTACATGCGCTTCTATGTTTCATTGCAGATTGTTCCTACTGAATACAGATATATCTCAAAAGATGTAATACCTACCAATCAGTTTTCAGTCACTGAGTATTTCTCGCCTATTGCCGACTCTGATAGATCGTGGCCAGGTTAGTTAGTGCAATTTGGTATTCTGTAATTTCCTTTTGTCCTTTTTTTTTTATAATGGATTATTTTACTGTCTGTATTTCAATGTATATATGAGGAATAGGCTATAGAAATATTAGAAGTTCATGATCGTAATTGATCAAATATCTGCAAACAAGTTGAGAGGACAGGTTGAAACTTGCGACGTTTTCAATGATGTGCAGCTGTTTACTTCTTATATGATCTATCACCAATCACTGTGACCATCAAAGAAGAAAGACGAAGTTTTCTCCACTTCATAACGCGGCTTTGTGCTGTGTTAGGCGGTACTTTCGCGGTGACAGGTTTGAAAATTTTGATTCATGTGATTTTATCGTTGATTTTGGTGTCGTCATGTTACCAAAGTAACCATATAGGTGGCTTGTTTCGCTACCGTGGAAAAAAAAAGAAAATAAAAAAAGAAAAGAAGTGATAAAAGAAGGAAAGTGAAAATAAATGATTCATTAATATAATGTAACACGAGATCTCTTTTCTTTCCATCTCATCCCTCCTCACCACATCAAACTTGTATTACCGGAGTGCTTGTGGCAAGGAATGAATTGGAGAGAATGGAAATGAAAATGTTCTCTATCTTTGGACATCGAAAATCATTCTCACACTATCTCATTTTTTCCAAAATTACTTTTTTATTTTCCTCTTAACTACTATTTGTTCTCCATAATTTTTTTTTTATCCTTTTTATAAAAACTTTTTATTCTCTTCATAATTATTTTCTATTCCCATCATTTTTATTATTTTATTTTTTCAATAATTATTTTCTACACTCCAAATACTAATAATCCTTTTTGAAAGCATTCCCTTTCCCTCAAATACAAATAATTATTCTCTCCGTGATCATTTTCTTTTTTATTCTCTATAATCATTCTCATTTCTCTTCCTCCCAACTCTCTCTAAACATAATCTCTCCTAGAAGCCCATATGTCTGACCTATATGTTTCTACAAAAAAAAAAAAAAAAATTCATATGCTAAAATCACAGGAATATTATATCCCATATCTTAGCTAGTCTGACCTGCTGACAGAAAAATGATTCATATGCTAAAATGACAGGAATGCTAGATCGCTGGATGTTTCGGTTTCTTGAGGCTCTCACAAAACCAAAAAGTAGAACGACAATGCATTAAGAGTTGTTGGGAAGGGGGGTTTCAATCCCCATGAATGAATAAACATTGTTCATCGGCTAAAGAAACTGATGCTGAAATGCTGAGAATAGATTTGCAAGCATCCAGAGTACGGAATGCGGAAGTTCGAAAGGTGAATGTTGATGATGGAAAACCAACCACGGGCTTCTTAGGTGGAAACAGGTGCTTAATATATATATATATATATATATAACAAATTCTAAGACCTCTATTTTAATTTTGGTGTTTTTTTTTTTAAATTTATTCATTCCTTATAAAAATATTTCAACTTTTATTGTTTTAAAAATTTAACTTGATTGAAGTGGCAACTTTGTGGGAAACCAAAGTTTAATGTCATTGGATCAATTTTTGTTATATTTAATTTTGCATGTAATCTCTCTCTCTCTCTCTCTTTTCGTTCATGAAAAATTCCCCAAAACAGAATGCTTTGTTTTCTCTTAAACTTTCTCCCATTTCCAAGTTCCAAGTAATTTAAAATCATAACCACTATGCTAATGAGGATCAAAATAACCTAAAGAAATAAAAGAAAAATGCATTTTCTCTTTATAATAATTGTCTATCTACAAATTAGCCAAGAGAAATATCGCCATGAATTGCATGGTTGACCTAATTTTGATTACTATAACGACTGTTGTATGAACAAACAAACCTAGTACAACCAGTCATTCAAATATCCAAAACCAGTCCTTTACATAAATGATAAATTAGAATAATTGTCTAACTAAAAAATAATCTTCTATTTCTTTTCTTTTTGACATACAGATGTATAGTCAGATGCATAAATTGATCTAGAGTTGCATGCCCATCAGAAAAACTAAAATCATTAAAATTGCAAGAATAGAATCCAAAAATACTTGGATGTCAATGGATTTTATCAGTGTTAGCAAAAGGCTAAAGTCAATGTGTGTTCACTACGATAATTACACATTTTAGTTCAATATTGACACACTATTATTCAAAGACATTTTAGTTTACCTAAATTCATTTAGATGAAAAAGCCGTATATTTGTAAAGAAGCCATTTTCAAATTCTGAACCTAAAATAAAACGACCACAATGTTTTCATTCCATTAGAAGAATAAATTTATAACATAAATGAAGACAATTATTTTATTAAAAACCTAGTAAAAGCCAAAAAAACTCAGGTTCTTGTCAAAACATCTTCACTTAGCTCCCAACCAAGTTGATGATTCCAACAAATCAGGCAGCAATTTCAAAGAATTTTACACAAGGCAAAGGGAAAAAAAAAAATCTGTTTGTTGGCATGTCATTTACTCTTGGCAAATGAAGAATTTCGTTCATAATATGCATCCTCATGTATTACAGGCGATGACCAAAATCTCTTTCGTTAAACTATGCTTTAATTGGCCAAGAACTTCAAACTTTTTACAAGTTCTAAAAATACTACATCAAAAAATAAACAATAATAATCAAAGAATACAAGAGGAAGACACATTGAGCGTATTTGACCGCAAGAGAAGGGTAGGGAAAATAAAGGGATAACAAAAGAAAAATAAGAATAAATTAGTGATTAATAGAATGTAAACCCTGTGGATTAAATAATTGAAAGGATCTCACCACCCCCAAACATACCCCATTGAATAGAGATTGATTTTCCCTGTTGTTAGTTGAGACAAGAAATATTATAAAAATAAAGTACAATTTCATATTCAACCAGATAAACAGTGGGGCAGATCAATGTGGGAATTAGCCGAAAGTTTGTTCTTGGCTAGTGGATCAACAAACTATTGTTTGCAACCATTTCATCATCCAAACAACCTTAATTTTAAAATGACTTTAGCGGGACAATAAAAATGTATTCCAAAATACCAGACCTAAAAATACAAACAATGTTAAATGAACCAACAACCTTTCAAGAGAAAATGTCATTCACGTAGAAGTGACAAGGGACTTTTACATTCTCAATGGCAACTCGAACCATAGACCGAAATAAAAAATTAAATAAAAAAGCAAAATTTAAAATTTATAGTGATATACCAACATACACAAGTCTAATACACGAACCTTATTTAGACACTGACACTCAGGAATCGATCTATTGGTGTATAAAAGGGAGAGAGCCGAAGAATCTGACCTCCATTTGCAGGACAAAAACTGATGACACTTAAGCTAGGATGCTAAACTGGAAAAATTACATGAAGTCGTAGTCGTCAATATCATCATACGTATTTCCAACCATGTCATCGTCGGCCTTTTCAACATGGAGCTGCTTCTTCTTCACCGCTGCAGAAGTCCCCACAAGAACAGAAAAAAAATGAAATGGTTAGCATTCTCATTTGGCCTGTTCAAACATTGAAACAATTCAAAAAGGAAATGAACGATGGAGGGAATATAATACTTACCCGTCTTCTTTTTGCCAGTCTCTTTCTCCGCCTTTAGTTTTTCATTTGCAAGTGCCGTAACAGAAGAGGCTACTTCTTTTGCATCCGCTGCTTTCAAAGAAGTCATCGACAGTCTAATGGCATCTTTAAGCAGATTAATATAATGAAAACTTTTCTGCAACAATAGTTATATCGAAGAAGGTCATGAGAAAAAGCTTGCTCATACAGTGATTGATAGAGAATTTCTTTTTTTTTTTTTGAAACCAAAAAGTCGAAGCTTTGCTTCACAAAAGACATCGAAGGAATGGAAACACAAAAGGTGTCTACAAATTAATGTCACAGGTGGGTCTCGAACTTGGAACCTTAAGGGAAACACACCTTCAAAATTCGACCACAACACCACCCTAGGGACTTGATAGAGAAGATGATAAAGGTAAATTGTACAAACCTCATAAGGGCGAAGTTTATGAGAGATCAGCTCTGCGTATTCCAGGAAGTCGCTCTCAGATTTCGGAATGAAGTTATCAAGAGTCTTCTCATCACCTCTCTTTTTAAACAATTCGGTAGTGGACTTAAAATCTGCTTGCTCCACTAACCTGTCACAATTTGGAAACAAAAAACAAAGCCTAAGCAAGGGATTAAGATCTTATACAACACATACTACTAGTCCCAACCAAAGACACAAGAAGCTCTTTGTATCATGTATAGTATAGCTTTGTTCATCACATGAGATACAACCCAGAAAACAAGAAAAAATTGCAAAAACCACCCTTAAACTATGTGCTTTGTGTTGCAACCAATTCCTTTATGCTAAATTTGAGATATGTAAAACTCTTCTTTCCCCTTCCACCTCCATCGAATTTCCTACATCTATTTTCGTCTTCCATTTTTTCATCCCTTCTTCTCTCTTCTCTCTTTTGGTCCTTTTCTATCTTCTTTCATCGGAGGTGGGAAACAAAGCTCAGCTTGCTGGCTTCGACGGCCTTTGTGGAGGTGAGAGGGGCAAGTAAAAGCTGGACAAAATCAAGCTTGGAGGGAGGTGGAATCGCCTGGTGAGAGTACGACATCAGGAGATAGGGCTATCAAGACCATTAGGAGAGGCGGGAGGTATTTAAAATTTTAAATTTGAGAGAGAGGTACTAAAAATTTTGGGAATTGACAAGATATTATATTACAAATTCAAGATTGTTGCTTTCATGCCCTACTTTCTCTACATAACTTGAATAGGGGAGATCATAAAGTAGTTGTAAGTTCAACAAAGGGTTCCTAGAAACCAAAGCAAATTGATATTACCGTTGCTGGAGAAGTTTCTCAGCAACTGGATCTAAACGCTGTTCATCTACTCCAGCAACTTTCCCTTTCTTTACAGTATTTTTTTCAGTAGGCTTCTTTGGGGCGACTTCAGGAGGAGGTTTAACTACTGGAGCCTGTGAGACCAAAAAAAAAAACAGAATTAGGATAATTACAGATACATCAGGCAATGTACAAGTTACTCAAACTAAAGGGTTCGAGCATTATTAGACATGGTATGCTCTGAAACAGCGATCTCCTAAATACACGTACTGATACCAACCCCAACAAGAACTAGTTCCAACATGGGCTCCATAAACTTGAAAATTAAAGGAAAATGGACTTCCGTTTCTACCAGTTTGAGGGAATTAGATAAAGCTGCGAAGCCAACAATTATTAATGGTTTCTAACCTAAAATACAAGCTAGACACAATTTTTAAAACGTTGGATTGGTTTAGACAATTTTAATAGTTTATTGGCATCACTAACATAACCCAAATACGTATTTTCATTAACTAAACTCAACATTAATACTAAATGAAATATAGCAAGAGAATCAATGAACTCTTACCGGTGCAGGTTCATCTTCATCTTCCCAAGAGTCCTTCACATCGTTGTCATCCACATCCTCATCATCCCATTTATTCTTTGGTTGCTCCTTCTGGAGTGGTGGAATGTTCTCATCCTCTGAAAGCAAAGCATACATATGTAAGCAAAACCAGCAAAATGAATGAACTTAAAATCACACTCGAACAGTTAAGGTCAAGAATAAATACAGCACTACGTTTGACTATGCATATATATTATGTCTCAACTATCTGATAAACAAATTATACAGAAACTCAAGAAAGAAGCTAAATTAGCTCTATATGTCCACATTAACAAGCTAATAAAAGATATAAAATGCCAAAGCACAATAGTACAAGACACGACACGACGCGACATAGTGGGATGGGTTAAGAATAGAGATTTTTTTTAACAGAATGCACATACACCAACATCACATCGTCCTTGCCTCCATAAATAAATATATAACTTAAAAGAAAATAAAAATACAATTATACAAATTTAGGAGCCATAATTTGACTGCAATTTTACATATCTAGTGTTAATGCAATGGGACAATCTACTTATCATGTTTCTGAGGAAGAGTCATTTGAGATATTATCAGACATAAAATGAAATTTTACGAATATAGTTGGCATGAATAAAATATCAACAGTTGAAGTCTAATCGGCAAGTCTAATCGTCAATGTACTTCTCTGTTCTCTCTACTAATCGTCAAGGGGATGAATATGGTTGCAACGACTATAAATTTAATCTTTAGAACTTTAGATTTTTAAACGAGATTAATATTTTAATGTTTCATTTTTTGGAGTGACTATGTAAAAAATTCTATATTGAAAGAGATTTATGCTTAAATGTTTCATGTGTATATACATATATATTTTTTGTTTGTTTTATACATGATTGCACTTCAGACTCCAAAGTGTTGTTGCACCCTTGTGCCTTTAAAAACACAGCTAAATGGAAGTCTGAAGAGAACTATACAAAAGAAAACAAATATATACAAAAATCATACATGTTGTTTGAAAGCATTAACATCAGTTTTGCTTTGATTTTTGCAATAACCAGGCTTTGTTTTCAAAAACGAAATGTTTATAAATGGATAATTGTGTCCATAGCTGCAACTTAACCTAATGTTTTAAAAGGCTAAAGGCAGTCTCGAGGCTTTTCCTTTAAGCCTCGAGGCAATATGAGGCATAAGCCTCAATTATAATTATAAACATTATACAAATTCTAAATTTGTGTAAACATGTATGGTAAAAACATAATACCTATGTAAAAATACAGAGATCATGACACCGACAAAATTACTAAAAAGATGTCTTTAACATCACAACAAATCACTAATAGGATTGAGTTTTTTGTATAAATGGAACATTAGTAAACTCTCCAAGCATCTATAGAGGATGTTTGTTTGACGTTATTAACGATGTATTAAAAATGAGTTTCTACAATTCCTCTTCAAACAATAACATCCAAACGAACTAAAATAATCACATTACTCAAAATAATCACTCATTTCTAATCACATCCAAATAAGCTATAATCTACAACCCTTTACAAATACCCACATGCAAAGTAGCTATTACTAAAACTCAAATCAATCAAATAACCACTCAGTTATGATCACTCAGAATAATTACTCTACAATTCTAAATCTAAACACCTGCATAGAGAATAATGTTATCAATTGAGGCTTACGCCTTGAGGCAGGCTCGCCTGAGACTTTTTTGGTTCATAAGAGGCTTACAGCTCTGTAGGTTCATAAGATTCAAGTCTAAAAATTTGAGCCTAAGTCTCAAGGCATAAGCCTAATAGCCTTTTAAAACATGTACTTCAACCTTTCAAAGTCCATTACAAATTAGATCTCTTCCTCAGCTCCAAGGATAATAACATGTGGAGTATGTACTCTTCCACTCACATCTTGCTCCTTCATCCACAGTCTCTCCCAATCTCACTCAAACCACAACCACATGTTAAAGATGATGCTTTATACATACACAAACAATCTTTCATTATATGTTGGTGTCCTTGCCATATTTAAGTTCTGCATTTTCTAAGCTTATGCTCATTCATTCTATCCTCCTTTCAAGTGTTGTCCAAATTTATAAACAAATAACAATCATCATGAAGTGGAGGGAAATTATTAGATGGAATGACCAACAAATGTACATATTTAAGAACAGCTTTTGTGTAGACTCATTGCTTATTCAATCAGAAAACAAAAATGAAGAGACTAAAATATAACCATATAGAATTACCCCAGTCATCCATTGCCTTGTATAACTTTTTACTCAGAAAACACTAAAAATTCAAGTCTGTGCAGTCCAACCCTGCCCATAATACAAGAAATAAATATTAGCAAGCATAACATGGACAGTATATAAAACTGAAGGCCTGGGGAAGAACCATGTTGATAAAATTGACATGTACTTGAAAATTCATGAAAACAAACTACTTGCAAGGAATATTTAACAAGAGTACTAGAACTCCTTTTGTAAGAGAACTGAGAGCGTTTGTAGAGTGAAAATCAAGGGAGAGGGCATTCAACAAAAGAAGCCTCAGTTAATTATGCATAATAATAATATTGAAACTCCAGGATTATAAAATACATAATAATGAATCAGAATTTAGTAATCAGCACATTTGATTTCTTTTCCGTTGAATTACGTTAACCTATGGCTCAATTCAAACATCTCTGCTTAGACTTAAAAGATGTCTCTATCAGCTAAAAGAGCAGTGATGCACGAGACTATGGAGATCAATCTCAATCAGATCATATAACATCTATATTCCAACAACAATAAAATCTAGAGGGACAAAAAAACAATTCAGAGAAACCAATCCACAGAATCACAGTACAAAAATTAAGTAAAAAGTACAAAAAAAGAATTATCACCTGCAAGCGTCAGAAGGCCCGTGATCGCTCTACGAAATGCTTAGGGCCGGCGTAAGGAGACGGAAACAGTAACGCGACCGATAAATATATTCTCTCTACAAAAGTTACTCAAATTTCAAAAACCTAAAACGGCTTGCAACAAAGAATCTCGCCAAATCGGAAAAGAAAAGAAGAGGCAGTAGAAACGGAAAAACGTAAATACATACCTCGGAGAAATGGACTGTCGGAGGAAAATTGAGCAAGGGAATGGGCCGATAAACCCTAGAACAAGATTTCTATAGGAATTCAATAATCTGGAAGGTTCTCTTCGGTGCGTGTGAGGAAAAGTCGGAGCTAGGGCAATGGAACGTGCGAGAGCCAGTACAAAGAGAGCGCGAATTTTCCAACGATTGGGTTTCTCAGGCAACGTTGTCAACGCTTTTGAATGAAAATCATATAAGATGTATATGGGCCGTGAGTTGGCCCAACCGGCCCAATGCATCGGCCCATAGGATTTTTCATTCTCCATTATGGAGCCCATTTGGCCCAGATATTAAGAGTTGAGATATGCGTAATTTTCTCGTCTCAGAAGGTTTGTTACATATCATGAATATCAAGAGAACAAATTATGCATTGATCCTTCATTCCTCTCATCTATATTATTATTTCATTATATGAAATATAAACTTTTATCTTTGTTATTTGAATCCCTTTTATTCTGTAACTTTTCTTTCAGCAATGTATTCTTTTAATCATTAGACATAATAGCATTTTGTCAAAATGATTAAGAAATTACATAATTAAAATTTCGTAATTTACATGTTAACGAAAAATGAATTAAATGTGTTGCAAAGTATAACTTAATTGCAAAAGCAACCTATCAACATATTTTAAGACAATTTTTTAGAGAAGGATAAGAGAGTATAGTTTAAGTTTAAATGATGTCATATTACATAATCAAATTTCATATTCTAAAATACTATTGTTGATTCAAAAAAATGATGATTAAAAATATATTATAAAAAATAAGACATTTTATACAAATGTAATTATCGTCAAAATGAGCATAGCTTAATTGGCATCAGTTATTAGAATCCACTCGATTCGTCGTTCAAATTTCTTCTATATGGAACTTGTTGTCTCCCTACCCACCTTGTACTAAAAAAAACGTAAACATTGATAATGTTGTAAAAGTTGTTTTAAAATATATTTTCATTCTTTTTTTTTTTTAATTTTTCTAAGAAATTATTTAATTTATAATTTATTACGATCCTTAAATGTACCAAAATAAGCATTAACACTAAGTGAGGCTGCCGACAAATTCAATTGATTAAGTGAAGACTAAA
>JBBMEG010000027.1:4980924-5032803 GCA_037832605.1 Cyclanthera cordifolia
TTACTGAGTTTTCACAGACTCACCCCTTCATTTTATGTTGGCTATGGATTCAAAATCATAGTTGCAGGTACGCACCAGGATGGATGACCGACAGCTGAGGATAGACCCGAGGGAAAATGAGTCCGTTGTGTTTTAGTTATAGTCGTTTACTTATAGTCCAGTTGTAACTCCTTCTGCACGAACAGTTGTAATAACTTAGTTTGAATTGTGTAGTTTTAAAATTGAGATCTCGAGTTCTTCTTATTTGTCGACTGCCTGGATAGAAAAACTGTTTTGTTTGGAACTTGCAGGGTCGTTTTAAATGCATTTTGAAATGTATCCTAGCTCGAAAGTCAACATGAATCTTGAGCTCATTAGCTATAAGCTCGATAACCTTCAAGATTCAACTCGCAGGTATCTAAGTGATCCTAGGAACAAAGATTACCAAGGTCAAAGAGAACTACTAGTCCAACTCATCAAGAACACAACTTATCCTAGCATGAGGAGCATAACTTTTCTTGGCTCATCAGGAACACAACTTGTCCCTAGCATCAGGAACACGATTGATCGTGGCATATAAGAAGCAAATATCGGCTCCAAGCTCGGTATCCTAGTAAGTCAGAGGGGCATATCAACCCAAAGACTCAAAAGACCTAGGGCGCACCCCAGTCATAGGCTCTAGACAACAAGGAAGGGTATGCTGACGTCACATGATCGTGAAAGCTCTTGCCAGGACCAGATGCGTGTAGACACATACCACACACAACTATATACGATCAGAGGTAGGCCTACACCAGCTAGACGCGTGCCAGGTCTACAAGTGCCTAAAAGGAAGGAATATGTACTGAGACTAGGTACCAACGACCCTCACTTGGTCCCGGGTCCAGCATGAATATAGTTTGCTCAAAGATGCAACTTAATATTAGTGGTAGGCTTGCGCTAGTGATTCGAGTTCAAGTCTCACGAGCCACAAACTAGGTATTAAGTCAATGGTTCCTTGAATCCTCCTTAGCCCTCTAGATGATGACTAACTGACACATCTAAGAATGATAGAGTAATAAAAGATAGCTATCGCATACTTAATGTCTCATACCACTAAGTAGTAAACAAAGACAGGCAAGCATACATATAACATCATAATTACATGCTCAGCATCCTATAATACTAACCAGTAATTAGCATGTGAACAATACAATAATTCAAGAAACATTAATCCAAAACAGTAAACAACACGCGCATGTTCAATATTATAAGAAATATGTATTCAGAACGACCTACAATTCATGATATCAATAAACAGTTAAAAAAACTACAACAACTCATGAGAATATTCAGCAGACAATCAGTACGAAGAAAGAACTCAAAGCTAACTAATTGTCTACAAGCTCAAATCGTCCAATCAATCAACAAGTTCGGTCAGACATTAATAGACAAAATCAGCAATCACGTGATACATATATCAAGATGACACAACATTAAGGACCACACAACCCTAGGTAAAAGTCCTAACATGGAAGTTATTACATTCCTAGAAAAATGTGTCAATCTATTCCCGAACAGGCTAAGGCCTTGAGTCTGACACAACATAAAAACATCGTTAATCCATTACTTCAAAAAACATGACTAAGGGTAATTAATTAAATAGGATATCAAGAATACCCAATGAATCCTCTAAACGAACGAATTTGAAAATGTTCGCTAGACTCTAACTAGAAGGTATTTATTATCCATTAAAGTCACAGTGAAAATGATACTGAAAAATCCAACACCCCAATATTAAGAATTATCCAAGATTTCCTATAAGATTCTTATTTAAACTAGGATATAAGAACTGTTTAGGAACATTTAAATAACTAACCTACCCCAAAATATTTATCCAAAAGCCAAACAGACCCAAAATAAACATTTGAGCCCAAAAAGCCTAATAAGTATGCCATGCATTTATAATCCAAAACAAGCCAAAATCAATTTAAGCTCACCAAGCTTGCATTTAAAAGTCTTAAATACGAGCATATTAAATCAATAAATTATTAGGAAGTTTAATAATAGCCCAATAACTTAAAATGACTTGTGAAATAAAAAGGTCCAATAGAAATAAAACATAAATGTTTATTACCATATAACTCATAGGCCTAATTAACGCAGTCCAAAGGATAGAAGGAATGGAACATTCACTTCTAGCGGGTCGCGTGTGAATTGGAAGCGCATTTGGGTAAGTGCGTGAATCGAACGTGAAGTAGGGTGGTTGGGGTCGGGGCATAAGCAGCTGGTCTAGTTTGCATATGTCTGAAATGGCCACACGCGAGCCTGTCACTAGTTTCGAGGCATTTTTCACACGGGGTCGGTTTAGGGCGTGGCAAAAGGAGATGAAATCAAATGGGTTTGGTTGTTTCTACTCGGATCGACTCGGGTATGCGGATTCAAGGATCGAGTGGACCAAAATTGGACAAATTGGCTCGCACCGACTGGGTTTTGATTGGGATGACGTCGAGGCATGCATATTGAAACAGAATGCGAAAGGCATTACTAATATCCAACACAATACTAAACAGCACTCCTATGAAAACACAAATGTACGTTGTCAATTGCATCAAGTAATAATTTTCATGTCATCGCCTCAAGGACTGATTCTTTGAAGTAATTTCATATTCTGGTTCGGGAAAGGTAACATTCAATAATAAGATAGATTGTGGCATTGAATTGAATTGTAAATGTGAAATACATGGTCAATGTAGTAGTGATTGCCTTTATTCAAACAACATTAAGCCCAATACCTACTGTTTAACATGCATTAATTAATGACAAGAATGCTAAGTAAGATGAAGTACATAAAATCACAAATGTATTGAAATCAGTTAGCTAAGGCAAGCGGCATGGCAGATATTAAGGTTTATACTACACATCAATGTCTTGTCCCGTCTTACATTATCTCTTAATGTTGTTCGCATTAAAGACGTGGTTCGTATTTATTAGTGGACTGGCTATGAAGGGCCCTCTGTAAATCTATTGTCAAGTCGAGTAGTGAAACTGGTAACAATAGTAAGGACCTTCATTTATATCCTTCGATCCTGATAGTGAAGTAAAGCGTAAAGGATAAATGGATCGTCATTCGACCTCATTAGTTAACATACTTACTTTGTAAACAAAAACTCTACCTTGTCATCACTAACCTACTCAAAATATATCTTGCAAATACTCATACTATGAGTTTTGAGTAGTAAATATGATAAAATATTCAATTTAATATGATAAAAATGCAATTTCCATATTTTTCATATTTAACATGCCTAAAATGACAAAGTAGTGTTTTTAGCCTAATTACTTCATATTCGCATGCTTTTCTCCTAAGATTAACCCTTTAATTGCATGGATAAGAGGTAAAAGTAAGTTGGATAACTCCCTATTTTGAGAATTATCACACCCCCAAACTTAAATATTGCTAGTCCCGAGAAATTCACGCTCATTAAAAGACTTGAAACTACAATGTAATTACAGTAATCTCAACATTAGGATCTATAATCAAAAGTTTCATCGTAAACTAAAATTTTCTAGCCTTGGCTTCTATTCTTTGGTATTTGAAAATTTTACGACTATCCTTTCTCTTCCATTCGCTTATTCCGAAACAGAATAATATTTCAAGTGCTCAGACTTGTTGAATGCTTTTGGCTTATAACAATCTTTTCTAAAACTCAAATCCAAAAAGCTTGACCAAAGTAAATACTTAGGACTTTTATTTGTTTTTTTCACACTTTTCGTAACTCAAATACCTTTTGGGATTTCTTTGTTTTTCGCAATCCTATCCAGGCTAGCATTCATAATTACTCGCTCACTTTCTGTAGTTCTTAGAATGACGCACTTGTGTTAAACTGGCACACCTAAGCAAAAGAAACAACTATAAGCCTTTTCATTGTTCTTAGAATGACACACTTGGTAAAGAAAGTCAGCTAAGCAAGTGGAACAATCTTAGACTTGAAGCATTCTTGAAGTAGAGGAATACTTTGAGAAACCACAACTATTAGCCTTGTGATTTTTTTTTTTTTTTTCACAATGTCCTCCGCATTGTACTACTTTGGTTTATGTTTTTATAGCATCAATTTCTTCAAATTTTTGCTTAACTTGAGATCCCTCACCTCTAAACTTAAACTTTTCATCGTTCTCAATGAAAGTGAGATCATTTTCTCCAAACTGAAAGTTTCTAAGTACGAAGAAATGATGCTTCAAGCTATCACTATCAATGTTGGGTGCATTCTCAATGTACTATTCTATCTAAGGATTAAGTTAATAGAAGCTTAGAGATAGTCTAAAAATTTACTAAGACTTAAAAGTTTCAGTTAGGCTAGCTAGTTTTGGTTTACTTTGAAATTTTAAGAATAGAACTAAATGCTCAGATACATGTAATAAACATTTTATCAACCAGTGTTAAAATGCACACAATAGTCAAGTCTAACAAGTATCAACTAGTCAATGGATTTGAAATCATGTAAATGGAATTCTAAGATCAAAATCAACAATTTTATTTGCAGAAAAGCTGAAGAATTAAAAATGTTGAAATGCAATGCAAGTGCGTGGGACAAAGTGAATTCAATTAGGCAAAGCAATAAAACCGAAGAGAAATGAAGCTGGAATGTTATATTCATTACTGTCAAAAGATTTTATAAAATATTTACAAGAAATGAATTTAAAAAAATCATAATAAACAAAGGAAAGATGAAAAATGAAGGGATGCGACTAGAGGCTTCGTCATCCTCTTGAATAGGCGAAGATGGAGCCTAAGGCAGAGTAATTTCTTTTGGAAATGCGGGGAACTTAATGCCCTCTGCATTGGCTTCGACGAACTGCCTTATCAATATGTCTCATCTCTCAGCGTATTCCTAATAGGCTCGTGATTGAGTGAAGAAATGCTTCTATTGGCTCTTAATTTCTGCCAACTGTCTCAAAACTTCACTAATCCCGGCAACAATAACAATGTTCAGGTGTAGCAACCCAATGTTTTGAGAAATTGGAAAGATTTAAAAATAAATATATTTTATTTCGAAAAATTCAAGGACGTAATTGGACGAAATTGCTCTTAATAGGGTTAGTTGGACTTAAAGAATTAAGGACAATTAGGTAATTTTAGGAGTTCAAGGGCAGAAAGGTTATTTTAAAGTGATTTGACGAAAATGCCCATGGGATTGTGAAGTTGGTTTTGGGTGAGAAAGGGCAAAATTGTAATTCAGCGCTAAAAGACAAATTAGAGAAAAGGGGAATTAGGGAAAAGAACAAAAAGGCTATAAGTAGCCAATGATTGACAATCATTGGAACCCGAATTATCACACGATTATTTACTGTCAGAGCACGAGGAGGTTGATTTCAGCGTTGCACAGATCCCATGACGTTGTTTTCCGTGAAGCTGTCGTCGCTGTTTTGAACTTGCGAATGTCTTGAGCAAACATTTCGTGAGGGAGTCGTACACGTCTATAAAAGACCAGGTCTGTTTGCCAAGGGCTTGGTGGGACAGATAGTTGAAAGAGTCATTATCATCAGAAGGATAATGTTAATGGTTTCAAGCAGAGTCGGAAGTCAGTATGACATGCGCCGCTCAAGTGCCAAGTGGTGCACAGTGAAAGTCCATGTGGGTTGAGGCCAAGTGAAGTGTGAGGACAAGTATCCTTAACAAAATTATCAATAACCAGCGTTTTCTCATGAAGAAGCCATCATGCTGGACAAAGCAAAGCTCGAGTGAGCTGCTGAAAGATCAAGAGTGTCTTTGTAGCGTTGCCAAGGTGTGCGGAAAATGAAGTTATCCGAGGAGTAATGTTAACAACTTAATATGCTGCGAGAGTTCTGTTGTCTAGATGCCGCTAGATTCCGAAGGAAATCTCAGAGATGTGCAGTGTGGTGCGGTCCCTGAGGGTTAGCTAAATGGTTGGAGCCTGGTATTGCGAGTCCTCGCCAATTATTCACGGAGGCCTAGGTGATCTATAGATGGGGTAGTTCGAGGCGTAATATTAGTTCGCGCGAAGTGGTCATACTTATCTGGTGAGGACCGAGCCAAGTCCATAAAGGGGTGATGGAAGGTCCATGATGGGATAGCCCATAAGTAGTATGTCGTTCATCACATTCTTCTGAAGCGCGAGTTGCTAGGAAGTCTGCCAACAGCTAGTTGAAGATCGGATCGTTAGAGGGGGGATGGTGAGTGCAAGCGGGGGTAAATGTCATAACCTACGTGGTTATGCCCCATGTTAAGTGATCTAGGTGATGATTGGATTAAGTGGGGGAGGATGTCAGAGTCATAGAGTATGCTCTAACGGTCCATGTTCTAACAAGCCATGATGTGACCGAAGAGGACGGTACATCATTCATCACCCCAAGAATGTCAAATATCCTAATAGCATGTCATACTTCACCTTATGGATGTCACTTCGGAGGAGCAAGGACGACATCTAAAATTTTTCGATGAGGATTGTATTGGCCAACCATTTTTAAAGACTCTAATCAATATGAAAAATGCATGCAATGAATGTCAAAGAAAGATGAATATTGGCAAGAGAAATAAGATTCCAATGAACTATATACTCGAAGTTGAACTTTTCGATGTATGGGGCATTAACTTTATAGGCTCATTTCCACCATTCTATGACAACCTATATATCTTATTTGCAGTTGATTATGTGTCCAAATGGGTGGAGGCAATTGTAACTTCATTAAATATATCTTTACATGCTTTGGAAGACCTAGAGCTATCATTAGTGATGAGGGTTTACACTTTGTCAACATGGCAATGGCCAATGTGTTGCATAAATACAATATTAGACATCATATTGCAACATCCTATCATCCTCAGATAAATGGCCAAACTAAGATTTCTAATCGAGAGATCAAAGGAATATTAGAAAAAGTAGTGAGACCCACGAGAAAAGATTGGTCCATCAGACTAGAGGAAGCCCTCTAGGCATATAGAACCACATTCAAAACTCCTCTAGGAATGTCCCTCTACATAATAGTATTTTGGAAAAGCTTGTCATCTCCCATTGAAATTAGAGCACAAGGCATATTGAGCATTGAAAAAGCTGAATTTAAATCTTATTCCAGCTGGGATTAGTAGAAAATTACAACGCTAGAGCTAGAAGAGCATAGACAAATGGGCTATGATAATGCAAAGATGTATAAAGAGAAGACGAAGAAATGACATGACAAAAAAAATAATGCCTAAGACATTTTTGCAATGGCAACAAGTTCTTCTCTATAACTCAAGATGGAAGTTCTTCCTAGCAAAACTTAAATCCAAATAGATAGATCTTTCAGAGTTATCAATATGCATAACAATGAAGTAGATGAGATCCAAGACATCCAGAAGGACAACATGTTTAGGTTGAAACATTATTAGGAGGAGACATCCAACGTGGATGTATTTTCCAAATTCTTGTCAGCGAGTAGCAGCACCCTGGATGCAAGGGGCATCTCCAATCCAGGTTCGCATAATATATATCATATCATTGCCCCATTTGTGAATTATGTTTTTCCTTATATATTTATTTATTCATTAATTATATTGAATTTATAATTGTTTTTTTTTTCTTTATAAAAAATCGATGTGATTCGGCCAACATTGCATTAGGATAAAGTCAAAACAACGCGAACTACATTAGGGCAACGTATTAAATTATATATATTTTTTAAAAATGTAACCGTTAGAGACCTTTACACGTGTTAATATAGTCGTTGTAATGGCTAGTTTGAGCTCAATGGCTAGAAATTTGAAAAGGTGAAATTGATGGAAATAGTTGTTAGGGCAACGATAATGCTGCCAACAATGATAATATCAGAGTGCAACAGTCATATTCTCGGCAAATTTGCTTATTTAAGCTCAAATTTTACTCCAATTTGAACCTAATTGATCTCTAATCTCTCATTTCTCTTTAATATTTGAGCAAATTCACAAAATCTTCTCAATCTCTCAAATTTTTCATCAGAACCTTCCATTATTTCAAACTCATAACCCAAATTCACTAGCCTTATACTTATGATCAATCTCCAAGGGAAAGAAGGTTGCATTCACTGCAACAAAGAAGCAAGAATACATTTTCGAGGTGGATTCTAAAGAAGAGAACTATGTCCCATTGATAAGAAGGAGGAACACTGCACCATCTACATCTTTAGGGCGCAACGCAAATGCGGCGAGTATTCCTAAAGCCAACAAATCAAATGGTATGATCATCATTCCTCTATAAACCATCAATCTTGATAACTTTAAAGGTTCGATATTAGAGCCCTTTGGAATAGCCCGATGAGCAACAAGTAATCCAGGATCTGCAAATCTCCTAAAGAAAAACCACTGTCCAGCATACATGAGGTTTCTCCAATCATTTAGTGAGCCTAACCCACTCAAGAGATACCCTAAAGGTGGAATTATTGATGTGGGACGCATCGCTAGAGTCCCCAACATCAAGCTATAGTAAGGAAAATACAGGTCAAAAAGAGGAAGAGGAAGTGTACAAGCTCGAGTATGTACCGCAAGTAGAGTTCGAACTAGAGTATCAGGTAGAGAAGATGTAGAAGTGGAGTCTGAAGAAGAACGACCTGTTGAGCAAGAACACACTTTAGAACCAACTAGGGAGGAGATAGAGAATGCGAGGGCGAAAGAAGAAGAAAGCAAAAAGGAATTGCCTTTTCGCCCGGAATGTCCTCTGCATCAAAAATGTTGAGAGACATCGTTGAGAAAACGCCTTAATGAATCAACCCGGTCTTAAAAAAAGCAGAGGAAATGTCTATTTCCCTCAAGACTGGATGTTCCTACAAGAGCATGGGTTCCTAGCATCGGGATTTCTCGAGACAGTATCAAAAGCCATTGGTAAGCATTTGTTGGACCTAGCATCGAGGCACGACTGAATTGGGTTCACAAGTTTTACGTGAACATCAATGCAGAATAGAGACTTCGAAAAAAAGTTTGTGGGGGTGCAAATTGACTATAACGTTGTAGCCTGGAACAAAGTGCTCGGCTTAAGAGGAAATCATAATGCGAAGTACAACACATAAGTGGCACAAGTGATGCTAATGCAGTTAAGGGATTGCATGGAATCAATAGAAGTCCCAATAGCAATGTGGAAAGTTACATCGAGATCAAGGATAGTGCATACCACATTCTTTAATGCGAAAGCCCACTACTGGCTCAACTTCATAAAGACGCTTTTATGCCAATGACCCACGACACCGAATAACAAAGACCTAAGCTCTTTTTCTGTATGCCTTTCACGGCGACCTCAGTATTGATGTAGGGCGCATTTTGGAGGCCGAGATAAAGAGCTGCATCAACAAGACTAAATGCCTCATATTCTTCCTACACTCGATCATAACTCTCTGCATCGATCAAAGAGTAAGGCGAACAACATAGGATGCAGTTCTTGTACCAAGACCACCCTTCCAAATTTCAAAATCAAGAGCAAGGGTGACAGTTAGGCGACAAAGCATCGACGTTCTTATGGGCATCAGAAAAGTCCTTAAGCAATTGGTCGAGATCAAGGGTCAATAGGAACACTTCTGTGCACAATCTCAAGCCTGCTTTTCCCAATGAGGTTACTTAACCTTAAGTCCCACCTTCCCCAATACCCAAGGATGAAGAGAAATCTTTTAGCCTTAGCCCCAAGTTTTGAATTTTTTTTATTTATTATATCTTTTTCTTCTTTGTTTCATTACTTGATTGCTTTTATTGTTAAATTTTGTGAATATTTTCAAGTAATGAATATAAGTTCTTTTTGCGAATCTTTTTTGTTTATGTGATATTGCAGACCACTTTACAGATGTCCCACATATTGCTTAGTAGTGATATATTATTTTTTTTAATTTTAAGTAAGTTTAGAAATAAAAATTTGTTGATTATCTATGATGATCATTTACCCCTACTTACATATTTGATAAATTTCATTAATACATGTTAGATTTAATTGTTGTGTGCATTAACCTTCTTCATACATAATTTTTACTACATTACTCTCAACATTGAGTCTATTATTGAAATTTCTGAGCAAACCAAAACTAGTTAGCCTAGCTTATATACTTTTGGTTTTATGAAATTTGTAGAATATCTCTATTCTTCAACTAGCTTAAACCTTGCTTAGAGTAATGGATGGAGAATGCACCCAACATTGAACCTGAATGCTTAAACATGATTTCTTCAAACATAGGAAACTATAATTTTAGGAGTAAAACCCACCTTCATTGAGAACAATGAAGACTTCAAGTTCCCTAATTGACCAAAATTCTACTTGGGAACAGTCAATGCGGAAAACATTGTAGAAATAAAAAAGAAATCAAGGCTAGTAGCAATGGTTTCTCAAAGTATTCATCTACTTAGCCAATGCTTCAACTCTAAGATTGTTCCTAATCACTTATGTGTGCTATTTTGCTCAAGTATGTCATTCTAAGAACAATGAAAGACTTAAAAAGTTGTTTCTTTTGCTTAGGTGCGCCACTCCGATCAAGTGTGTCATTCTAAGAACTATAGAAAGTGAGCAAGTAAAGTATGAATGCTAGACTGGAAGGGATGTGAATAAAAGCATAGAAACCCCTAAAGGGTATTTGAGATACCAAAAGTGTGTGTGAGAATAAAAGCCCTAAAGGAATTAGTTAGTCAAACTCATGAAATTATTTATTTAAGGACGATGGATATAAGCGGAAGGTATTAAACTAATAGGAACACTTAAAAATATTATTCTTATTTGGAATAAGTAGAAGAGATAAATGATAGTCATGAGGTTCCCAATCACCAAAGGTTAAAAGCAAAGGCTATAAATTTTTAGTTTATGACAAGATTCTTGATTATAGGCTATGATGGTGAGATTATTGTGCACAACATTATAGTAGCAGATTTGATGAACACAAATAATTAATTTCTATAGGTAGAAGAGAGCATTGCTCGAGACGAGCAATATTCAAGTTTAGAGGTGTGATAACTCTTTATTTAGAGATTTATTTAGCTTACTTTTTTCTAAGATTTCATGTGTTTTAGGTTGATATCATAAGAATTTCATGATTTCATAAGAGAAATTGGCTAAATACACTACTTTGTCAAATTTAGGTATGTCAAATATGAAATATGTGGAAAATGCACTTTTAAGGCATGTTTTTTAATGTTTCTCGCATTTTATTTCTTAAAACTCATCAATTTTGTGAGCATTCATGATTAGCACATGAAAGGAAAGCTAAAAACATTAATGTAGCAAAAATATTGCCGATGCTGGTCGCATTCCCATATAGGTGCAGAAGTGTAGAACTGCAGATGCTGAGAGCATTGACAAAGGTAGTGCATTCCTAATGCTGGCCGCATTCTACTCGCATCAGATTAAATGCTGAAAAAACATAAAAATATCTTTTGACGGGGATCAATGATGGATTGAACGAATCAGATCTATTATTGCTTGTCGAGCAATGACACTTTGACAGCAAGTCAAATGTCACCCAAAATAGCATCATAAAACTATGGATGTGATGTAATGGGAGAAAAACAAGAGATTTCTTGGCCTATATAAGGGAGCATCATTCAGCAAATCAGTATTGTTGAATGTTGAAGTTAGTGTGAATGTCAATTATTTTTATTGAATTTTAGTAAATCAGAGGAAAATGTTGTTCCCATAGCTGAAGGCATTGTGAATGTGGAGGATATTGTATCTGACTTAATCGGCAAGTAGTCAAGGAGCAAGGTAGTCGTAGTCTTCAATATTGTTTGTGAGTGGTACATAAGCAAGTGGCTTCTCCTTCAACTCATTTTCTGACTTTAATTTTCCGACCAACATTTATTGTAACTCATTTTATTGTTTTGTACCTTTAATTTTTTTGCTTAGTGTTAAATGGACCGGTGCATGCATTCTTTGTGCGAAGTGTTTGGTTTTTTTGTTTTTGACAATGTCCTTCGCATTCTAAATGTTAGCAACATTCTACTTGTTAAGTATTTGCATGTGTCATCTGTAGTGAGATAACCAAGTAACTAGTTAAGGTAATGTAGATATTATAGTTTATTGAGTAAGTAATTTAATTAACAAGGATCGACCGTTCATCCACTTTTTGTTTTCGTTTCACTTTATTTGGACCAAAAGAAAGCTTACAATTGTTATTAGGTCACTACTATGGATTTAGTTAAATTTTAAAATATTTGTATATATATATATATATATTCATTAATACTGTATATAAGAAAATACGTGATAATATTCATTAATATATTGACTATATTTTTTAATTTTTTTGATATTGACTATATTTATAATTGACTAATTTGGTAAGTTTTCTTTTAAAAATAAATGGAATCTTTTGTTGAAATTATAAAAATAATATTTTTTAATCGTAAAATAATTGTTACTCATAATATTTAACAAAAATTATTTGAATTTAAAAAAATATATACATAGACGTGAATAAACATGGTAATAACGAGTTTTAATTTTTTGAAAACTAATAACTTGAATTATAAATGAAGTAATACTGGTAAGTCTGAAATAAGACGTGTCATAATAATGGTCAATATCTAAATCTGCACGTGCCACGTGGTGTTCCAGAAAATATGTATTATTGCCCTTCATCAAATAACAATAAATTTATCAATAATAATTTTATCCATCTAAAAGACGACACCCGAATTGTTGACTCAGTTAACCATTTCAGTAATAGTTTGATTCACAAGGTTCGCCGGACCCTCACAAAAATGGCGGATTCGTACGACTCCGATGATCGGAATGGCACTGTGCCGATTGAGGAAGACGATCGAACCAGTCTCAACTCCAAAGGAGTGCGTCATGAGGATCAGACCGTTTACGAAACCCTCCGCCGTCTGATCGCCGAGGTTTTCTTCCCGGATGAAATTAAGGATTCTTCGCTGTTTCACCGCGTCAAGGTATCCGTTACCGATAATGGCCCTGCCGTACGACAAGCTTGCACAAACTTTGGTCGCGATGTTCTTTGCTGGACTCGCAGGGGCAGTCCTCTTCGAGCGCTTCTTGTTATCTCCGTGAGTATTACTGATGATTCCGAAAATTGTAGTTGTCTGGACTTCCTTATTTCGTTCGAGTATACTAATTAGTGGTTCGTATGGTCTGACCGTTGGAGTTTTTGATTGAATCGCTTTAATGACACTTTCTCTGTTGTATTTTTGGTTCTTGTTTGAAGATTCCGATTGATCTGGATGGGATTTGTTGTTAATAGAAGTATATTTTCTTAGTCGTGAATATTGTTTAATGATTCCTGACCTGTGGCGATAACTGTGGAGGGAGCTCGAGTGGCTGTGTTTTTGACGATTGGGGAAAATGATTTGTTGAACTAATTTTTCTTGTTTTGTTTCGATCCATCTGTTAAAAGATCTTCAGACTCCAAACTTCTGCTGTCTTGATTTTAGTGTTCTTCTTCCTTGGCCATCCTCTGTATTAGTCCCCTAAGACTGGTGTAGGTCATTCATAAATTCTCAATTCTCTTGCGTCTTCATCCATTTTCAGAAGATCAATTAATTCAATAGTTGCAGCTCTTTGAGATTGCTCCCATGTTAGTCGATATGTAATCTTGAGAATATGTAGAGTCCATTTTTCTAACCATTCCATAACACTATTTTCTGAACCTTTAAGGCCTATTTTTCACCTTTCGATGTGAAACTATTTATAAACGTTTTAAGTGAGATTGTGTCTCTTTCTTTTTTCTTTTTATTTTTTTTAGTTTAGAAATAGAGAATTCATTAACACCTTCAAATGTTAACCTTACCTCAAACACGCAACAAATGTATGGTCTAGAGCTATATCGATAAACGTCTCCTCTATTCTTTGTTTTGGATGACTATATATACCAGCTTTCACTCCTTTCCTTCTTTTTCATTTGGTAACTCAAGTTTATCATCAATGTGGTACATTTTTACAAAACCTATAACTGAAGCATATTGATTTGTTTTTGGTAACCATAGGTTGTCGTTAATCCTATGATATTTCTTATTCGCTCTATATTTGGGAAGTATGCAACACAAAAGCATTAACGGATCTTTACTGATAAAGGATATACTTTTATCGTTGGGAAGATGTGTGAGAGATTTTTAGTTTCTGGATTTCGTATGCAGTTCTCTTAAAGCTCTTTTGTGATTTTGAATCAGTTTTTTAATCTGTGTCAATTGTAGGAGTTATTTGTATCCTTTTGGCGTTGTTGTATGTGATATCTCATCTCCCCATCAAAGGATTTCTGTTAATGAAAATGTTTCTACCTTATCTAAAAAAATAAGATAAATTTTAAATTAGGAGGAGTCGATAGAGATCGTTACGAACAAAACAATGGGAAGAAAGAATCTTGGCTCTTGAGGCTCGACTCAAGGAGGTACAATGCTTGAAAAGAAAAAAAAAACCCGTCATGAGTACTGAATCGTTTTCATATGGATGAATGATGTGTGAACTGTGTCATTGATCTTCTGATTGCTTTTATCTGTTTAATATTTGCTCTGACATATTCATTGTCCTCTCTCTATCTTTCACACACAAAGACAGACTGAAGTCCTTTTTATGTTCCCCTCAATAAGTTGTTACTTACATTAGAATTGCTGCAGATTGGGACGATTGCTCTTCTTGCATTGACGGGATTGCTCATCTTTCTGCTATTCTTTATGGCAGCAACTCTCAATGCAATTATTATCTCTCTTCTTGTTTCATTGGCTGCAGTTGGAGGCTTCTTGGCTATTTTCTTTGCCTGCGTGACAGCTGTATACATCGGAGCATTAACCGTTGCTTTGTTTGCTATATCCACTGCAACAATCTCAGCAATTGTAGCAGTGCTGATCACTACAGGTAGCAATAATATACACACTTATCTAAACCCTGTTTCTTGTAAACCTATTAACCTAATGACATGAATCTGTACATTTTGGTTTGAAATGATCGGGTCCCAGTTCCTTAAGGAAAAACATGAGCATGTTGTTTGCAGCATTTCTAGATTTGTACTTCTGCTTTCTCTTCAGTTGAAGTTATGACAGTGTTCTACCACACAAATCGAATTGTTTCCCCAACCATTTGCGTGAATTTAAATTATATGTACCAAAAGAAACTTTGTAAGCTCTAGGAGTTTCTGTTTGAACCGAAGAGGATCCAGAAAGGTCTTGCCCTCAATAAGACAAAGCCATTCATACGTTAATCAATGACTTTTCACTGATTTTGTTTTCTTCCCGAGAAATTGTGGGCTATTGGGGGTTTTCGTACTTAAATTTATTTCCTTACTCTTACATTTTGCATCTTGACAATTCAGGTTGGATTGGGTTCTTCTGTGTGGTTTGGCTTGCAGCACAAAAAAGTTTTGGTCTGGCTAAGCAGTCAATGAGTGCAAGCAGTTCAGCAATTTCAGCATTCTCGAGAGCTAGGCGTGCCCACAAAGACTAGGTAATGTTTCAAATGAGTTAAATAAATGCTATGAATTTGGATATGTTATTGTTTCACACGTTCTTTCTCCTCCAGAGAGTCACTTTTTTGAGGATCTACTGCATATTTTGTGTTGTGTTGAGTTTGAAGGCCTAGGTAGTGTATGAATAACGTGTATTCGTAATGTAAATATTCTTTAAAAGTCAGAATTGCAATATGGCCGCACTATTTTATGGGTTTCTTTTTTTGGTGATGAAAGTATTGACCTTGAAAATAGACTAATTGGCTAAGGTAATATAGGCTTTCATACGTCTTGTACATTGATATTTCTTCTGAGATAGGCTTTGGTTAAAGAGGGAGGAAGGAAAGAAATAGAGAGTGAAAATAAAATTTCAACCCAAGCTTATGGTGTGTTATGAGTAGAGTAAAAAAGTTTATATAGCCGCTATTTGCATAAGATCATCAGTAACAGATTTTCCCCAAGCTTATGGGGTAGAAAAAGAATATGTTTCGGTATTTGCACAATGCTTGAGTTCAAGGATCGTTTATACTTAATAGTAGATTTTGCCTTGAGCGTTTGGTTTATGCTCATACATGTTAGCTTTAAAAGGGTTTTTTTCTTTTTTTTTTTTAGTTAAACATGTACTTTTGGTCGGTTTGATAACCAAAAACCATTTCATTTTTTATTTTTTGCTTTTGAAATTTAACCCTACAACAACTACTTCATCTATTAAGTTTTCTTATTTCGATATTTAGATCTCGTATTTGTTTTTAATATAAAACAAAGAAAGATGCAACATATAATTTTTTTTTTTTTTTTGAAAGTTCAATGATCCTTGGTGTTATGGATTTGAACTTATGACATTTTGGTTCGGAATAAGCGTTGGGCAGCTCAAACATATAACTAGAAAACTTTATTCTGGGTAATAATGCAGGAAAAAAACATATGATCAGATCACCCAAAAATTCAAGATCACCCAAAAAAGTGCTAGAGCAAGTAGGTGATTCAATAAAAGAGGTTTACTTGCTATAGAACTTGATTCCTAATATTCAAAAAAAAAAAAAAAACTCTATTCCTAATTGTGAGTTTGAAAGGCTTCTAAATTAACTGCTTTTTAGGTGAAAAACATTTCGTAACCTTGGAACATTGAATGAAGACTTGTTTTTATTTGTCTCTCTTATGAATTTATCTTCCCTCCCCCTTCAAGATGGGTCAGTAAAAACGTTAAGAATGCTAAGCTTGACCATAAATGTACCCAAGAGCAACGTCTTTGTAAAGATATCCACGAGCTGATCATAAGAACAAGTAGGCAACAATTTCAACCTTATACTGGTCAAAATGACAAGTCCATTTTGACATGCTTCGTAAGCTGATGGAAGATTGGGTTGGAAGCAAAGGCGACAGCCTCAAGGTTGTCGCAATACACAAGAGATGTGTAGGAGAATGAACATGCAAGTCTTTGAATAACTTTGGTCCAAGTTAATTCATTAGAAATTGCAATCGTACGATATTTTGCTTCAATCGAAAAACGAGAAAAGCTTGTTTGTTTTTGACTTTCAATAAACTCAAGAATCACCAAAAATTGCACAAAAATTAGTGACTGGACGACATGTATCGAGAATGAACCCAACCAACATCAACATATGCCTTAAGCTGATAAGTGATAACAGGATGTAACATAAAACCTTGAACGACAATACTCTTAAAATATCGCAAAGGATATTCAACAACATGAAAATAGTGAGAATAAGGGGCGGCAACATACAAACTCAATTTATGTACAACAAAAGTTTGGACATGAAATCTATAAATACAAGAGTTGTTCTATTATTGTCGATAATCAAGAGCTACATCACAATCTAGGGATGTATCAGATTGAGCATGAAGTTGAAGCTTCATAATTATAAGTTTTTTTTTCTTTTGAGTACAAATCATAATTATAAGTTGGCTTGACTTGCTTCGCAACAAGAACACCATGATCTTCAAAAATTTAAAGATATGTTGAGAAATGCAGATTCCTTGCTCGGATCTCACTAATTCGAGTCCTAGAAAAAACTTAGCACCACCAAAGCCTTTTATGTAAAAAATATAACTTCTAGAGGGATCGAATCTTCAACACTTAAATCAATCGGTGAAGAATGCTCGGATTGGCCAATTTAACAGATGGGGAGAGTTGTGGAAGATATCATTGGTCAGATTGTCAAAGGCACGCCAAAATAATTACCAATTTTCTAACTCAAACTTCTAGAAATAGTGGAGTCAGGTTGAATCCCAAGAAAACTATAAATTAGTTTTTCAAATTTTAACAGACAAATAATTGGGGATTTTTGGTTTTTGAACATAGTTCTAATTGACTAGTAAAATTTAATAAAACTGACATTTATAGGAAAAATTCTAAATCAAGAGCTCAATTTAATTCAATTGCAAATCTTGATTGTGGACAATAAAATAAAATAAATAAATCATATCCAAAAAATTAAGTTCAAATAAGCAATTGTTCTCCACTTTATTGACTCAACATCAAAATCATTACTTACGGTATAATCGATTGAACACGATAACATTTCACATCCATTAAACAATAATATTTAAAATTAATGAGAACAATTAAACTCAAAATTAACTAGATATCTGCAAATAAATTAATGTGGTTTAATTGTTTTCTTGAGCTCTATTTTGCAAGTTGTATAATTTAGAATAGTCATAATTTTACACAACGTAAGACAATCTTTTACTACAATTTACAGTTATTTGAGACACTTATACATATCACAAGATCATATATAGCACACCAATCATTTAAAAATAAATTAAGTTGTGAGTTTAATTTAAAATAGAAAAATGCACAAAAAACAATTAATTCTTAAATTCAAATAAATTATATTTAGTCCAAAAAATCACAAAATTACCAATGATGAAAAACACATTGAATTAGAAACTCGACATTGAGGCACGTGATTCTATTCAATCCTCCTCATAGTCAATCTGTTTAGCTGATACTCAAACCCAATTCCTCTTCTCCTAAGAGTACACGGTTGACCGGATTTTCTGTTTGGGGCATGAAATCTCCACATTCATTGATATACTCGCATGACTTTGTCTTTGGTTTCACCAAAATGCATCATAATGGTTGTCAACACTTATATACCCATCATCTTCCCCTCTTCTAATCGATTTGGGACACTTTGTTCGCATCCCAACAAAATCCACCCACGCATAACCAAAAAACAATAAAGGTTACGCAAGAAAAATCATAGAAAAGAAAGAAGATTTTGGATAAGAAACACAATCTTATCTCTTTAATTCAAGAAATCTTCGAAATATTTCGTCCTAAAATGTTTGCCTCTCTCTAAGCTTCACTTTTCTACATCACGATAAAATGGAAATCTCTCAATCTCTGTTAGATTTTTTTTCTCTCCCTCGAATTGTAGATCTCAAAAATTAGTTTTTTCTAAAAATAAAACTTTGTTTCCCATGTTGTACCTCTTCTTACCCAAGGAAAATAAAACTATAACTAAAAACTAAAATAAATAAATAAATGTAGATTTCTAAACTCAAATTTTAATTTTTAACCCTTTTTTTTCACTTTTCATTTTAATATTTTGTTTTTCTTTTCCTTTTAAAACATGGCACGATTTTCTTTCCTAATTTTTAATTTTCATTATATTTTTTAAATATTTCCAATTTATAAACTCAAACTAAAAATTAGCTTATTTTATCAAACTTTTAGTAGTTTACCACCTATATTCGCTTTATATGAATTAAATTAGAGATTGCATAGGGGGAGGGTGGTGTGCGAAAAATTATTCTCCATTTAATTTATTTTTGTTCTTATTATCAAACTTTCTCAATGTTAATACATTTTCATTAAATTTTAGATAATTTTTGTAATGGTTAAGATAAATGCTTATTATATTTCACGAGATAGTTAATTATGTAAAAATAAAAAAGTCCATAAAAATAAAATTTTATAAAATTTTTTAGAACTTTATGTATATAAATGCATAATATAAAATAAAATAAAATATAAATAGGGAGGAGAATGGGGAATCGGGAATGAGATACAATCTCCATCTCTGTTTAGTTCGTGAGAAAATTTTCTTCCCATCACCCACTCCGTCATTCAACACCTAATCAGGAATTGGCTAATCGCATTAGGGAGAGGTCCCTGCAAGGGTTTAGCAAATGGACATCATCAGTACAAGATCATGAAATAAATCAATAATGAGAGAATCGTCAATAATGACAACATCCGTAGAGATCACAGCTTAACTAAAATCATGAAAGTGCCTTTTTCAAATGTCATAGAGCATGTATCCCTTAACACCATTTGGATAATCAATAAAAATGCAAGCATTCGCTCTAGAATAAAATTTATGAGTCGATAAGGATGCAAGATGAACACGAAGGATAAACATCTAAAGGTACGCATGAGTGAATATTCAATAACAATAGAAAACATATAAAATAAAGTACGGTATGGAATTGGATAAGAAGGATCAAAATGCAATTAACAACGTAGGCAATTGCAAGCACACAATCACTCCGAAACTACAATCAAACAGAAAGCCTAGTCGATATTCAACTAGTGTTTGTCCCCTTCGCCAAAAGTTATCGGGAGCTCGACTAAACTTCAGGAATTAGAGTGCTCCCGCCAAATCCGACAAGTGGTGTCGAATTTGGCTTAAGCCTTTCTCTTTCCAGCTTCATGGCATCGTAAGCCTTTAGCGATAGTACATCCGCCGAACTACCTATGTCAATGAGTATCCTCCTCACGCGGATGTTGGAGACAATTAAGGACACCACTAAGGCGTTATTGTGCGGTTGAAGTAATGTTGCAGCCTCGGCGGTAGTGAAGTCAAGTTGCTCGTCCACTACTGCCATTACCCGCACTTCCTCACCCCTTAGCAAACCTCTAGCTTGTCTCACCTTTTCTTTCCGTCTCCGGTTGGACTCCCCTCCAGCCGACCCTCCAATGATGGTTCGCATTTCTGGTGGCGGTGGTGATTTTTTGCCTCCTTTTTTTGCTAAGGGACTCGAACGCCTTTTCACCCTCTTCTACGTACTTGTCCAATCTGAGGTAGCATGGCCGTGAGCTTTGTAAATAGGCAGTACTTGCCATCATTTCTCTTGTTGGATCCCGCCTTAATTCAGCTTGGCCACTTTAGCTCCTCCTTATCTTGAATCTTCATTAAGATATGCTCTATGGGAACCGTCGTTGGGGTGTATTTTTTGAACTGGCTAGATGGTACCCCCTTCATTTGATATTCTTTTTTTTCATTGGGCATTCTTCCTCCATTCGCTTTCACGACTCCTTGTAGTTAGACTCGCGGTGACTAGTCGAATTCTCACGCTTCGGAATGGAGCACCTTCCTTCCGTGCCTCCTCGGGAGTTAACCAGTTCTCCTGCACTCATGTACTTTGCGCTCTGGTAATTAGCAGCTCGAGATAAGTGAGTGGAATCTTCCCTAGCGACCACATGAACTTTTCATCCCTGAATTCGGCTACGATCGTTGCAAGAGCCGTACTATCGGTGTACCCTTCGACTTACAACGCCTCGTTGTTGAAGCATGCTAAGTACTCCTGAAGGGTCTCCTGTCTCCCTTGCCCTACGGTTAGTAGATGGGTGACCGACTTTTTCTGATCTTGCCCACCCAAAAATTGGGTGACGAAGGCTCTGGCTAGCTCTTTGAATGAGGCAATTGACTTGCGCTTAAGCTGCTTGAACCATCTTGGAGCCGGTCCCGTGAGCATAAAAGAAAACGTTCGGCACTTGATTACGTCTCGTACTCGATGGAGTTCCATCCATGCCCGATAGGAATCTAAGTGTTCTACAGGATTTATAGATCTGTCATACCCTTTAATCGTCAGGAGCTTAAACTTTGCTGGGATGGACTCTTCCATGATTTCATCAGTGAAAGGAGGGTCGACTTGGTCGACCAAGCTGTCCAGGTTCAGCCTGTCTTGGTCCTGCGCCTTCTTCATGCTCTCCAACTAATCTTGGAGAAGGCGAAGGTGAGTTAACCAAGGTTGATCCTCGGCTCCGCCATGCCCCGTCTATCTTCGGTGTTGGTTGAATACACCCCTAAGATCCGCTCCAAGTCTGATCCCGTCGTCTCGGCACTTGGAGCTTTTGAAGGATGTTGAGTGGATGACCCTCGCGTGGTACTCTGCAGCCGGCTACTTCTGACTGACTGCGTTCGGGAAAACTGCTCAGCTCTGGAACCAATCCTCTAGTAAACCGAGTCCAAGTCGTTCGACCGACCTTCGATGTCGCAAAGGAGCCTTTATAGGAGCTTTCGTGGCTGAGGCTTTCCCTTTGGTAGGGACCCGAACCAACGATGCTGACTTCTCTGCCGCAGCCTTTTTCTTGGTAGATTATCGCATTGCCGCCTCTTGCGGTGCTTGCAGGTTTCCAGCAACGGCTGTCTGAGTCGGAGGAGTTGTCGGAGAAACTCCACCCGGTGACTCAAACTCTCTGCCATTCATTGCACTTGTTCCTCAAAAGGTGCAAACTTTAGATCCGGACTCTCCTGTTCTTGCCTGGTTATCGTACCCTCAGGATCCAGGTGGTTCTCGACATGAACATTTTCATGAAGTCTAGATGCAATTCTTCTCGGAGCGTGCTCAACATTCGACTCTCCGACACCGTGGTGGTGGTCGTTCTCAATGTTATACATTTTTGAAGAAAAGTGTGTAAGAATTTAGCTTCTTAGGTAGAACACTCTCTCATCGCCACGAAGACGCCAACTGTTGATTCTGAAAAATGGTCAAAGGATATCCACAGTACGATTTGTATTATCGAGGATGAAAAACCTGCAAAAAAGAATAATTTAGGACAGACCGGTGTGGTGTGAGCCACAGGGTCTCTGATGCCTAAGTTAGTAGGAGATTTAGGAGAATAATCTAGAGAACTTTTAAATTAAGAATGACACAAGAATACTTAGTGTAGTTTATCTTAAGATTCGCCTCACTTGGAGAATGATCTGACTTCTAAAAGCAGTCGGTTTCGTAATCGCTGCAGCTCACTTATAGGTGGCTTAATGGCCGACCGTTGGAAAAGTCCGTCATTAAGCTGGGTATGAATACCGGCGTAACTCCTGACCGTTACCCTTTAGGGGTATAACGTCTTTGACTGAGGAGTTACTTGGACTCGGTCAACCTTTGCAGGTTCTTACCTCCACGACCGACCTCTTAGGGGTGCAGCCCTCTCGTTGTAATGCTAAGACGCTACGAGTGTGCAATGTCTCCAAGCGCTACTTGGACTTGGTCGACATATCCACAGGAAAGTCCTAACCTCTACGATCAATTCACTCGGGTCGGCCTACTCGACTGTCCTCCTCAGTGGTCGACTTTGGACTTGGTCAACCCTTACGAGTCCTCACCTCCACAACCTACCCACTCAGGTTGACTACTCGTTGTAACTGGGGACATTGTGGGGTGCAGCGTCTCCATTCATTACTTAGACTCGATTGACTCCTTGGGGAGAGTCCTAACCTCCATGACCAACCCACTTGGGCTGGCCTACTCATTGTAATCCTTGGACGCGGCGGGGAGCATCATCCCTAAATGTTACTTGGACTCGGTCGACTCGTCCACAGGAGAGTCCTAACCTCCATGACCAATCCACTCAGGTTGGCCTACTCGTTGTAACTGGGGACGCCACGGGGTACAACGTCTCCATGCATTACTTGGACTCGGTCAACTCTAGGGGCATGGACTTGGCCGACCCCCGTGGGATCAGCGCTGGCTTGGCCAACCCCCTAGGGGTCAAGGCTTTCATTTGGCCGACCACCAGGGGGTCGACATTGGCTTGGCTGACCCTTGGGTAGGGTCCTAGCCTTCTCCGAATATTTCGGGATATTTTCGCATACAATAGTGACTATGTCTTAAAAGTCCAGTAATTTGTAATTAAAGAACAATATTTAATGTATATCATTTAGGAATTATTTTTTTTATTAATAAAGGTTATTATTTTCATTAATTTCACACTTAATTTACAAACGTCATTCAATCTTATCACGTTAATTGGATTATTGAAGATATGGCCATGGTTATTTGGATGAACACTTTGACAAGTATGTGAGACATACAACTGGATCTAGTTTCAAGTTAATAACCAAGAACGTCTACAATATATGGGCTAAGACATGACACTAATTGTTGGTGACATTGTTGTTACGACCTGCATTGCAATTGTTGCAAACAACTGGATTCTGGTTGTTCATGTAGAGACATGTTAATGAGAGTGATATGCAAAAAGAGGTTTTTGCATAAGATTGGATTAGAAGTATTGTGATCAGTCTAGTAAGTTTGTTATAGAATTTGATTAAGTACTTCACTAGATGAGCATATGTCGATGTTATATTAATCATGAGTGGGTTGTGAACTCTTGCTTTATGATCTACATGCGTAAGACGAGCCAAAAAACATTCAGTCAATATACCTCACACGTTGGGGATTGCAGTAGTGAGTGGCTTGAATCGCAATGTCACAAGAAGGAATTCACTCCTTCCTTATTAATAAGGAAGTAGAAGAGTTGTTCCCTTAAGAACTTATTACTAGACTTGAACAAAAGGTATCCGCTTCTCACTAGCTCAAGAGAATAGTGGTTAATGGTTGGACCATAAAAAACTTGTTAATTAGAGGAATTAGTGGTGCTTAAGTAGAAATATGTAATCACAGGAGAATTTCTTGTCTCAGGTGTGAACTATGAACAACCTCGTGAAAGATCACATGACAGATGAGTGATTATATCCATGAACATAACTTGTCCTAAAATGCAATAGAGTTTAACACATGCCTTTAGTGAAATAAGTGTAATGTTAACGAGTAGAAATTGGATCTCTGGTCGTTGTAACTTTTAACCTAGAGATATACCACTCCCATGGCTAGCTTATATTTGCTAATACACCGTTTAAGTTAGAAAGTGAGTTTAAAGGGTTCAAACTTACTAATTGATTATGTTGGACATAATTGGAACTTTAGTTTAATTTATTAAACTAAGTTATTTAATATATTGGATATAGTAATAAGTTAATATTCATTGAATAAATATTAAAAAGGAATTAGTTAATGTATTGGGTATATTAATTAAGTAAATAATTATTGGATAATTATTTAATTAGAAGAGAAATAATTAATATGTTTGATATATATTAGTTGTATTAGTAATTATTGGATAATTATTATAGAGAGGGTACTTGATTAATTTATTGGATATATTAATTACGCATTAATTTATTGAGATATTAGATATATAATAGAATTTGCATTTATTGATCAATAAATATCAATTCAAAATAATTAAATCATTATATAGGATATAATGATATTTTCGAAAATCCCATTCCCATAAACGGGGAAGGAAAGATTTTCGAAATTGCCTAGTAAGAAAAGAGGAGAAGAAAATATTTATTAGCTAAATAATTTATTATTATTCTTCAATATCTTTTAATATAAGATCTTGAAAGATATCGTTCTTTCTTAATTTAAAAGTCCATTCTATACTATAAATAGAGGTCTTGGCGCTCTCTATTATCCACCCTTCCCACTTAGAGAATTCCATCTCATACAGTCTCTAACAAAATTTGTGTAGCTCTATTTTCTCTAATAGCCTCCCTCAAGGCACTTGGTTTTAGCAATCGATATAGCCTAAAAGATTGTAGAAGACCATTCAAGTATTATAGGGAATTGATTGACATACTCAACATAAAGACCGACAAGAAGGAATCAAGGATGTAATTTAATGTGAGTAGACTTTTCTATAACAAGTCAATACCTAGGATAAATGCATGTAGATAATTAATTGGATTAACTATGTAAATTTTTATATGTTGCACATGCTTCTGTTGCGTAAATTGAATGCTCATACGCTCAATTCTCAACATTTTTCAAAATGCCAAATTGTCTACAATTTTGTGAAATAATAAGTTTGTATGCTCATGCTCCCTTGCACGGTGGTAAGAAACTCCTTCGCAATTAAAAGAGTTTCGGTTCATTACTACCTTAAAATTGTTTTGATAAGTCATTCAAGACCTCCTTCACGCATATGCTATAAAAAATACACGCTACAGTCTCCTTAGATACGCAATTTAGAATATAAGACTTAATTATGTCGTTATTGCTTTTCCTACCGATCACCAATTAATTTCTTGTATGTAGATTAGTGAGATCATCGGTACCATAACCTTCATTGTTCTTGCCGAAGAAAGCAAACAACATAGCACGTCTTTGAGTTTCTTTGCCAAGAAGAGGCCGCAATACTGTATCATGACTGGAGAGAACAATCTACTTATTCTGATTAATCTCTCACTTATAAATACAAAACAAATATATGAAGGATTATCAAAGAACTAACTAGAGTTAGCCAGCTAACTAATTGTACACCTGTAGTATCAAGGGTACAAAACTAACTATAACAAACTCAACGAAAGTTATAACACTGTTATGTATTACTAAACACATTCTAAGAAACACGGACACGGACACGAGATACAGACACGACACGATACGGACACGTAGACACATTATTATTTTAAAATGTAGGACACAGACACGTTGAGGACACGTTATTTATTTTAATTTTCTATGATATATTATTAAAAGATAAAATCCAAAATATTAAAAAAATTTACTAACTATGAAAAATATTTCAAATAAGGATGAATATGAAGTTAACTCCCGTAATTAGTTATATGAGTCTATTTAAATCCAATAAAGATCAAAATCTCATTATTCTTTACGTGCATACTAAAAGCACACAAATCAAAATTTATAAGCCTACCTTAAACAATCTTAAAATATTTAAGTTTTTATCTCATTTTTTCTTCACTCTATTTTCTTTCTTTCCTTTTTTTTTTTCATTTTAGTACATATATTTTTGGTGGATGCCGTCGTTGACGGCCTCCACAAACTTGAACAAATAATTCTTAAATGGAGGTGTCCATAAAGTGTCCAAGGTGTGTCCGTGAAGAGTCCGAAATTAAAAATAATAAAAATAAAAGAGGACACAGAATTTTGAGTGTCAGACACGTGTCCTGAAGTGTCAGTGTCCGATACGTGTCCAACACGGATACGTTGTCAAAATAGAAATGCCAGTGCTTCCTAGAACACATTAATACCAATCATGATTCTATTATGAACATTGTAATATCTGTTGTAAGCAAAAATATCCCGAAAGACTCGGTAGAGGTTGGGACCCACTCGGAGGACAAACAAGCCAACGCCGACCCCCCGTGGGTCGGCCACACCCATTGCCGACCCCCCAACGCCATTGCCGACCCCCAAGGGGTCTATCACCGACCCTTCGAGGGTGGGCCACGTCATTGTCGACCCCCGGGGGCCGGCCAAGCAAGTCCGACTCCAAGAAGGCCTCGACCCTCGAGAGTCGGCCCATGCAATCTCAATCTTCTCGGGTCCGGTAAAAGAAGCCGAACACCCCTTGAGGGAAGCCATGGAGGTTAGGACTCTTCGAAGAGTCGACCGAGTCCAAGTAAAGACTGGGTCTACTAGTAATGGCTAGGAGTTACGTCGAGTAGACCAGTCCGAGTGGATTGGTTGTGGAGGTCAGGACTCTCCGAAGAGTCGATCGAGTCCAAGTAACGTATGAAGGCGCTGCACCCCGTGACGTCCCCCGTTACAACGAGTAGGTCAGCTTGACTGGGTTGGTCGTGGAGGTTAGGACGCTCCGAAGAGTCGTTCGAGTCTAAGTAACGTACAGAGACGCTGCATCCTGCGACGTGCCTCCGTTACAATGAGTAGGCCAACCCGAGTGGGTTGGTCATGGAGGTTAGGACTCCTCCAAGAGTCGACCAAGCCTAAGTAACACACGGAGACGCTGCACCCCATGGCGTCCCTAGTTACAATGAGTAGGCCAACCCGAGTGGATTGGTCGTGGAGGTTTGGACTCTCCTGTGGACGAGTCGACTGAGTCCAAGTAACGTGTGGAGGCGCTGCGTCCCGTGGCATCCCTCGTTACAACGAGTCGGTCAGCCTGAGTGGGTTGGTCGTGGAGGTTAGGACTCTTTCTCAGGAGTCGACCGAATCCAAGTAACATAGGGAGACGGTGCACCCTATGGCATCCATGGTTACAACGAGCAGGTCAACCCGTGTGGGTTGGTCGTGGAGATGAGGACCCGTAAGGGTTGCTCGAGTCCAAAGCCGACTTCTGAGGAGGACGCTCGAGTAGGGCAACCCGAGTGGGTTGGTTGTGGAGGTTAGGACTTTCTTGTGGATAAGTCGACTAAGTCCAAGTAGAACTAAGAGATGTCGCATACCCGTGGCGTTCTAGCGTTACAACAAGAAGCCTACATCCCTAAGGGGTCGGGGGTAAAGGTGAGGAGTTGCCAAGGTTGACCGAGTCCAAGTAACTCCAGAGTCAAGACCGTTACACCTCCAAAGAGTAACGGTCATGAGTTACACCGTTATTCATACCCGGCTTAATGATAGACGTTTCTAACAACCGGCCATTAAGTCGCCCATAAGTTAGCTGCAGCAGTTACGAGACCTACTGCTATAAGAATCAGTTCATTCTCCATTGAAATGATGAATCCTAACCTAAATCGAGCTAAGTACTCTTATGCCAATCTAAGTTCTAAATTATCCTTCTAAAATCCTTTACTGACTTAGGCATTGGAGGCCATGTGGCTCACACCCCACCGGTGTGTCCTAATTTTCACTTTTTTGCAGGCTTTTTCGTCCTCAGTTAAAAAATATTACTACGGATATCTGTTGACTATTTTTTGGCATCAACAGTTGGCGCCGTCTATGGGGACCTCGAGAAAGGTTCATCGTCACCAGGTAGAAGGGAGCAGCCCTCCGGAGTAAGGTCCACCGTTTCGTCGGTAGGAGGCCTAGCAAGGATGTGTGGCGCGTCACTACATCAAAGGCATTTCGTCTATGGGGACCGTTTCGTCTGGCGCGTCACTACATCAAAGGCGCGCCTTAGCGAAGGCTCGTAGTCTATGGCGGCTGAACACGGTAAAAGGCACTAACTTACATTTCCAGTATTGAAAGCATGCTAAGTCTAAGAAAAAAAGTAAGCTGCATACCTGGAGCGGATCCCTCCTGTGGGGCGGGCGAGTCCAAATCAGAGTCAGTTGGCACGGCTGAATCTGGAGGGAGGTTATAAAGCGCCAACGAATCAATGGTCATAATGACCTCGTAGAACTTCATTACCCGAGAACGAGGACTTAGCTTCCTGTGCACTGAAAACAACACAAAAACGTAAGTACGGTGCCAAAAGATAGATGAGCCAAAGTAAAATAAAGTATATCATATGTTCCAAAGGCAGTGGGAATTGCCAGCGAAGCTTTGGCACCTAGAGCTGCCCAAGGTTCTCCAGCGAAGAACCAACGTTCTTTACACCCCTTCTGAAAATTGGGGCACGCCACCAAAGTAGAAAGTTTGCCTCGGGGAGTAAGGTAGCAGCCCACAGTGACGTTGGGATGCTGGCAGAAGCGGTAAAGTGAAAGAAGGTCTCTGGCACTGAAGAAACCCTCAAAGCCGGTGTAGACCCAAAGGCTATGGACGCCGAAGAAGACGTTTCAAGCATTGGGAGCCAGCTGTGTTGGAGCCAACCCGACCATACCTAAGAACTTTTGAAGAGAAGGTATAAGGGGTAGCCGAACTCCTCTTACAAACATAGTAGTGTAAAGGGCCACCTCGCCTGGAGGAGGTTAGGTGGACGACTCCGAAGCCAGCAAGAGCCGAAGGGTGATCTCGACAGGAATAAGGTACTGGGTCCTAAGGTGATCTAGGTTCTTTTTGATTAAGACGGACGAGACGATCTAAGATCTCGATCCTACCACCAGGGCTTTCCGTCGAGTCCTCTTAAGAGAGGATGTAGCCCGTAGGTGGAGGGATTCGGTCTCGTAATCGGATGAAGGGTCCATGATAGCCAAAGTAACGAGTAATCTGCAAATAGCAAAGTTAGGAAAAAGGCAAGTCTCTGGCAAAGAGAGCCTAAGTACCCTACAAAATTTGAAAAACGACTAAACAAGCGAAACTTTTATAAAAGTGCCTAAGTAGCCTAAAAGTTTCAAAAAAGGGTTGAACGGGCAAGATTTTTATAAAAAGTGCCTAGGTAACCTACCACTTTCAAAAAACGGTTAGGCGGGCGAGACTTTGAGAAAAAGTGCCTAAGTATTCTAAAAATTTCGAAAGGAAGTTAAGTGGATAAGACTTTTATGAAAAGTGCCTAAGTAACCTACAAATTCCATAAAGTACTCTAACGGGCAAATCTTTGAAAAAACAGCCTAAACAATCCAAAAAATTTGGACATACATGCATAAAAGGCAAAAAAAAAATCGAAAAAATGTGCCCAAGTAAAGGTGAAATTTTTGAAAATAAGCCTAGTCACTAGTATGAAGTCGAAAAAATTAAGGAGGGTACATACCGAAAAAGTGAGGCATGACAGATGCTTCCCAAAATTCCAAAACATAAAGCAAATCTCCTCTCCCACTTTGAAAAAATCAAAAATTCTAGCCCAGTGAGAGGCAATTTTCGACCAAAGTAGGGTAAAAAGGAGGGTGAAGTTTTGAAAGGGAGTTTTTATGGAAAAAAATAAGTTATAAAAAATTTCTAAGGATAAATCTTTTCCTTAAAAACATAAGTTAATCTTTCCTTTCAATATAAATATTATCTTAGAAAAGATATTCTTGGAAACAAGAATATGGCCTTGTTAATATTATTTTTCTTAGAATAAATATTTTCCATAACCTTAAAAATGTTATTTAGGAAAAGATTTTCTTGGATAAGAATATGGCCTAAGTAAATTTCAAAAAATATTTCAAAACATTCCGAAGTTTTGGAAAACAACAATGGGCTAAACAACACTTCAAAACTCGACAATTCTAGAAGCTCGGAAATAAAGAGTGAGGGTAATATTGTAAGCCAAAAAAATCCCGAAAGACTCAGATAAGGTTAGAACCCACTCGGAGGAAAAACAAGCCAACGTCGACCCCTCGAGGGTCGGCCAAATGGAGGCCTTCACCCCTAAGGGGTCGGCAAGATGGAGGCCTTGACCCCCATGGGGTTGGCCAAGTCCACGCTGACCCCCAAGGGGTCGGCCACGCCTATTGCCAACCCTTTGGGGGTCAGCCACGCTATTATCGTCCCCCTAGGGGCAGGCTAAGCAAGTCTGACTCCCTTGGGTGTCGGTCAAGGAAAGCCTCGACCCCTAGAGGTCGGCTCTTGCACCCTCACCCGTCTCGGATCAGGAAAAAGAAGGCAAATACCCCTTAGAGGGAAATCCCTGGAGGTCAGGACTTTTCGAAGAGTCCATCGAGTCCAAGTAACTACTGGGTCCACTGGTAACGATCGATAGTTACGCCGAGTAGGCTAGCCCAAGTGGATTAGTCATGGAGGTCAGAACTCTCCGAAGAGTCAACCGAGTCCAAGTAACGTATGGAGGCGCTGCACCCCATGGCGTCCCCGTTACAACGAGTAGGTCAGTCCGAGTGGGTTGGTCGTTGAGGTCAGGACTCTCCTAAGAGTCGATCGAGTCCAAGTAACGTACAGAGGCAGCTGCACCCCGCAGCGTCCCTCTGTTACAACGAGTAGGTCAACTCGTGTGGGTTCGTCATAAGATCAGGACTCCCTAGAGTTAACCAAGACCAAGTTACACACGGAGACGCTGCACCCCGTGGCGTCCCTAGTTACAACGAGTAAGCCAACCCTAGTGGGTTGGTCGTGGAGGTTAGGACTCTCATGTGGACGAGTCCAAGTAACATATGAAGGCACTTCACCTCGTGGCGTCCCCAGTTACAACGATTACGCCAACCCCAGTGGGTTGGTTGTGGAGGTTAGGACTCTCCTGTGGATGAGTCGACCGAGTTCAAGTAACGTATGAAGGCGCTACACCCCGTGGCTTCCCCCATTACAACGAGTAGGTCTGCCCGAGCTGGTTCGTCATGGAGGTTAGGACTCTCCCTCAAAATTCGATCGAGTATAAGTAACGCAGGGAGACGCTGCACCCCGTGGCGTCCCCGGTTACAACGAGCAAGTCAACCCGAGAGGGTTATTTGTGGAGGTGAGGACCTGTAAGGGTTGCCCGAGTCAAATGCCGACCTCTGAGGAGGACGGTCGTGTAGGCCAACCCGAGTGGGTTGGTCGTGAAGGTTAGGACTTTCCTGTGGATAAGTCGACCAAGTGCTAGTAGAACTAAGAGACGCCGCATAACGTGGCGTCCTAGCGTTACAACGAGAAGGCTTCACCCCTAAGGGGTCGGCCGTGGAGGTGAGTCAAGACCGTTACACCTCCAAAGGGTAACGATCAAGAGTTACGCCGGTATTCATACCCGACTTAATGACGGACGTTTCAAACTGCCGACCATTAAGTCGCCCATAAGTGAGCTGCAGCGGTTACGAGACTGACTGCTATAAGAATCAGTTATTATCCATTCGAAAGGACGGATCCTAACCTAAATCGAGCTAAGTACTCTTATGTCATTCTGAGTTCTAAATTATCCTCCTAAAATCCCTGACTGACTTACGCATCGGAGGCCCTGTGGCTCACACCACACCCGTGTGTCCTAATTTTCGCTTTTTTGTAGGCCTTTTCGTCCTTAGTTAAATAAATATTATTGTGGATATGAGTTGAATTTTTCGGCATCAACAATATCTTTTATGGATTGAGATGGACAATTGAAATTCAACCAAATTTTCATCACTAACCATATATATTTTTTTGTTGAATTATGTTAAACACCATATTAAATTATGTTAAATTATCCATCAACCAAAAAAATAATGATAAAATAAAATTAATAATATCACGAGAATGGTTGAATATTCCCAATAAATGCTGATAATAATTTGCATATATCCTTTCGGCTTTTGTTTTACAATAAATTTAAACCAATATTTCTATTTAGTTTGAATGCAAGTTATTGTAGAAAAGGACCTTGTCGCGCAGAACTGGCACAAAATTAGGAGCTTTAGCATTCCATGAGATCTTCTCAAATCTTATAAGAATTTTGATCCCACAAAGGAGATCAATAAAATTGGCATTTATTGCACAAATTTTTCCAATCAATGAACAATCCAATCAATGGATACTCTTGAATCCACATGTGCTTTAATTATTTGCATATTAAATAATCCATTTTAAATTTCAGAACTCAAAATAAAATTTTGAAGGGCCAAGTGGCCTACCCAACACAAATAAAATTCTTTTTTTTGTTACATGACTAGTATAGTTTGTTGGTTTTTTTTTTTTTTTTGTGACATCAATATTGAACCTTTTACTCATTGGGAAGTTATTCTTAAATTTACACTTTTAGTTGCAAATTAAGAACATCTATTTCTCTAACAACGACACCAAAAATTTGACGATTGTTAAGTATGTATTAATTTCTAACTTAATTGACTCTAAATAAATGACTCATTACAATGTACATGCATTATAAGTCGCATTATGTAAGTATACGTAGTCAATAGTAGCAAGTGATAATTGTATTTATATCGTTTTCCACGGGGAAATAAATTATTAACTCACAATTAAAAGATATAAATTTAAGAGTCAATTGAAAGTAAAGGAAATTTAGTTCGTTTTGGTTTTAATTCTATGTTGAAAATAAATACATAAGGGAACTAAATTATTCATATTAAGTTCAAGAATGCTTTTAGCATCGCATCAGGATAAATTATGGTAAGAAGAATATTCACATTTTAATTATGCGATGGCTTTGTCTTGAAACGTCTTCATATAAATGAACTTAGTAATGCATGTGCACTAGCTAGTGGGATGATTATCTCTAACTTCTCCTTAACCAACTAACAAATCTTTAAGTTGACCTAATGATTATAATTAGTGGTTCTCTCAATGCTAACTCTCTCGAGACAAATCGTGGGGATGCATTAGGTGGATTGTCAGTCGACCAATGCGAATGATATGCAACCATCATAATTGACATTGCATCTTCGTTTACTCTAATTAATACTATCTATATGAATTTTTTTAATATTTTTAGCGAACCATTTAGCATAAGTGATCATTGGCAAAGAACAAATCAACTAGACAATACAATCTGTTTTATTAGAAAAGAACACAAACCAGAATTGTAATCAACATACAATCTAAGTTGGAAGCGAAAAATTAAAAATGTTCAGAATAGAGGGTCGAAGCATGTATTTAGCGCGATGGAAGTGTGTGATTACAAATTCTTCACAATAATTAATCATATTAATTATATTAATTAAACCATACACAAGTTGACTGATGCCTCAATCTAGTCTAGGGATTCTTTACGTTGAGTAGGACAAACTATTCCCGAGAACGATCTTGAACAATCTTCTCCTGTCTTCCAAGCTATGCTTTCTTTACTACGGTGAGTGCTTGGTGGAAAGCCCTTAGAGAAGAGATCTAAGAACTTTGTCAGAGTTCTAACTATAGAGAATGAGAAGAGAGATCTCAACTTTCACGGAGGTTTCTCTATTTGAGATAGGTTACTCTGAAATTGAGTGGGATGAGAATGAAACCTCTCAGACCTTCTATTCATAGTAAAGGATGAATTATTTAAAATAAGAAAATATAATTTCTTTTAATATCTAATATTAAGAGTATTAGAAAAATAAAAGATTCTTCCTCTTTCTTTTTAAATGTAAAATTCGAAAATTTCATCCATAGGGGAACAAAATTTTTGTAATACCCTAACTAAAGAAAAGAAAGGTCAAGGTTAAACGTTGACCATATTCGACCGACATCATTTTGGTTAGGATCAAAGCGATGTTATTAGTGCGACGTGGTGTCATTGACTCATGCTTAAGTGGCGTGATTTCATTTCTAAAGGAAATGACATCATTTCCCTCTTCATTTATTTTTGATTCATGATGATGATTCCATTTCTGAGTGGATAATCACTTTCAGGTTCCAGGAGCTCAAAGCTCGAAGTGTTGGGTAATGCGTACATCCTACCTCGGTTTGGAGGTAAGTAGATATTTTCTATGTCATGTAAATTCTTTTTTGTTGTATTAATGTTTAGAAAACTAGTGTGAGTTGTTAGTTGTGTTGCGCTCATTTAGAGTGATTTATAAGTTGTAAACGGTGCTTTGTTGTCTCTTTGAGTGCGTAAAAGTTGTTAGTGATGTTTCACTCTTGTAAGACTACAATATGTTGCTAGTGGCATCTCACTTCATTGAGAGTGTGATGTAAGGTACTAGTGATATTTCACTCTTTTGAAAGTACAAGGTGAGTTGATGATGGTGTTTCACTCCTTTGAGAGTGCAGTGTGAGTTATTTAGGGTGTTCACTCATTTGAGAGTGCATGGTGAGTTGTTAAGAGAATTTCCCTCATTTCAGAGTGTAGGGTGAGTTGTTAAGGGTGTTTGGCTTCTTTGTGAGTGCAGAGTGAGTTCTTAAGGATGTTTCATCTCTTTGAGAGTGCATGATGAATTGTTAATAATGTTTCACTCATTTGAGTATGCTAGGTGAGTTGTTAAGGAGTTTCACTCATTTAAGAGTGTGATGAAGTGAGTTTCTAATTGAGTTTCACTCATTTGAGAGTTTGAGGTGAGTTCTTAGTTATACTTTACCTGTTTAAGCATGTAGACGTACCTGTGTGTTAAGAATATTAAATCGCACTTGAGCGATACACGATTGTACAAGGTGTTAGTTTAACATGTTTGAATGGTATATTATGAGTCAATACATGAATGTATATGAATATGTGCTTTGTAGTATTGAATGAAGAAGTGTGATAAGTTGCATGAGTTGATGGATGGTCGGTGTTAAGGGCCTATAATTAGTGAGGTTAGGGTGTATGACTATGGAACGACTATGTCGTATGCGAGCTTCATATTCATCAATGATAGTTGGAAGAGTAGGGAGTCGAGTTTATTTCTCGGGGATGAAATTGATTGTTAACTAGCTAGAAGGTGTTCTAGTGTGACTAGTATGACGACCAATGTAATATTGGTCGTTCAAGTAGTTAAAATATATGTTGGGACAAACATCCTCGAGTGAGTACATCTTGGTATATAAGTTCTGGTAACCATGAATGTAGTGTGATAATAAGGGTCGTGCGAGTGGACAAGTGTGAATAGTGTTATATCAAGTTGCTCTAGGTTGTAAAAGCTTATGGTGAAAACTCTTAGAATGGTGAGTAGTTAGCGGGATCACCACTCTCTAGTTTTGTTTGATGCACTCATCTAGTCGTTAATTGTGTTGCTAGCTAGTTACTAGTTGGGGCATGAGTAGTATGTACTTATAAGGTACATGTGTAGAGGTGTTTCACACTCTAGTTATAGAGCTTAGTGAGTAGAGAGTTGCACTCTAGATTGGATTATAGAGGTGTATATCAGATAGGGTGGTGCACTGTAAGAGGTTAGCAACCTTGAGATCTTGTGTACAATGGACATGGTCGATCTGTATACAAGAGTTACTAGTGTGACCCTTTAGCTTTCGCGGATTAATGGTAGTTTATCGCACAAAAAAGCTACTTTGTATGTATATACTCACTGTTGCAATGTTATTTACTCTGGCAGGTTTCTATGGGGAGTTTTTGTGACGATACTTGGTTGTGATCATCGGCCTACGAGTTGTTGTAGTTGGACTAAAATCACGAACGTAGGTTATTCAGTTGTTTTCTTTTAGTTGTAATCTATTGTATGTTACCTTGTAGCTTCTAGCGTGCCAAAATTGGTATTAGAGTAGGTTATAGATTCTACAGACTTTATCTCTAGTCAGATATAAGGCGACTCTTAAAGGTTTGAAGGGTGAGGTATCTCTAGTTTTTCTATTTACGCATTACAAGGGGCCCTTTGAATTTATTAAGATATCTTGGTAGATTGAGCCAGTTTTGCACCCACTAATCGGCTGGATGGAAGCAAGAGAGAAGCTTTATTTACTTTTTCCACAATGTCTAGCTTTGATACAATGTAAGAGTGGGTGGTTTTGTGGTGAAGGCATTTTATGTCTTGAGTGTGTAGTAGTTAAAGGGTGTTCTTCTCAAGGTTTTGACTATAAAAAAAAGATGTGAAGGCTTAATTTCTTTCCTAGTGTGTGAATATGGGAATGAAATAATAATCCAGAGTTATGAATGTTTTGCTTTTGTGGGTATGACACTGGATAGGTCGTACCCCAGGCGATGACGTGAAAAAAGTTCTAAGGTGTTACTCTATAAGTATATAAAGGGTGAACAACCAAGATCTGTATGAGGGTGTCAGGATTGTATAGATGTGGATAAGTCATACAGAAGGATGAATGAGATGGGAACGACGTTGCATTTGGTTATTTAGGATGAAGAGGATTATCTCAATGAATACATTTTTTTTGGAAAAAAAGGTTTCAATGAGGGTGATATGGAATGATGAAGAGTGACTGAGGCCTGAGATTTATGAAAGGGTCAAAGTATTGTTGTTTGGCGATATTAGGGGTGCTACACATTGAGCTGACATGACTAAGAGCACGTCGTATGCAAGAGGTTCGTGGGTAACCTAATACGAATCCAACTAATGACTTATTGTATTCTCATAATGAAGCAACTACAAGAAGCAAGAAGAAGAAGATTCTAGAGATTTTTAATTACATTGCATAATTTTAAATAATATTTTTTCTAGATTTCTTATTCTGGTACTTTTTAAGTTTAAATTTTGTCAAACATGTTCATAATTGCTAAAGACCTTTTAGATAAGTTTGTTAGGTGTATTTAAAGCACATCTACCTTTTTTTCTAGCATTTATTAAGCCTCTCAATTTATGTACAATTGACTTTTGGCTTCCTTGGTCTTATTTTCCACAAAGTGCATTTAAAAGCTTTTGAGTCCTTTTGTATTCCAAGCCATGCACGAAATTTAGGCCTTAAAAAGGGCTTGAAAGACTTCATTTTGGACATAATATTGATATCAAAACTTGAGTTTTCTTGACCCTATTTGATGTTGTCTTTTTTTAAAATCTTAATCAAACTAATTCTAGAGTGAGTTGTCTTAGGATCTAAGAGTGACCATCATAGGTTCTAAGTGTGATCTAAGAGTTTTCACCATTATAACTTAACTCTTGGTTGGAATCAAGTGTTGAGTTTTTCCATATTTATGAGTTTTTACAAAGATCCTAGAAGGACCCCTAGCTTTGTAAAACAAAGCAACGTTGGAGCTTATCATAACCTCTGCTACATTTCTCTTAAATGATATATTAGGGCAATTAAAATTGGTATGTGCGTGTCTCAAGGGCTTAACTAAGCTAAAAGTTCACGACCAGTTGGGAGTTAGCAAGAAGGTACTGGATTCATAAGGGTGCTATGTGATATTGAAGTGTTGAGTTTAGGAAAATGCAGTGAATGCCTTTTTCACAATGTATGATGAGTGAACAAAATACATTTAAAGGTACGTGAGTTGATATGTATTTGTGAATAAATGTGTGATTTTCCTGTTAAGAGAGTTGAGTTAAGGATTAAGCAAACCTTAGAATGCCAGGGTGTGAAGTTGTAGTAGTGGCAATGATTACATCAAATTGTGGGTAGTGTGATGACAACTGCAATGAATAGTAGTATAGTGGTGGAGAAAAATTGATTCAGTTCTAGATAGATTTAATAATAGAGTGGTAGTGGATGTTGAAGAAGACTAATGTGACAATTGTGCTGAATGAAGTAAGAAGAAAATAATACACAATCTTAAACATAAATCGTATGAAAATGTTATGGGAAACTATTGATGTGTATCAGGGTCACATCGTGTGTGATAACGAGAGTTTAACAGGATATTATGCATTTAGGCGAGATTGATTGAAGTACTAAGATGATCGTTTCTGGAATTTACAAAGAAGTGATAATGTTGTCCAAATTCATCTTCTAATTAGAGGGAGGAGTTTACATTGGATGTTGATTTTCTACTCGAACAGTGAGTTGAAGTGTGAAAAGATGTGTTTGAGGGCTATATTATAAGGCTTGTTGTGAGTAAGTTCTAGAGAACGTTAGTTCTCTCTATGTATGATATTTGTTTATCAATGGCCAAATGAGAAGTGTTTGATGTTTCGATGAGAAATGATCCTTGGATAGTCCTTCGGCCAAAGAGGATGGATATTTTACGTATCAATAGTAGTATAGTCGAGGTAAATAAGATGTTGATTTTAATTAGTGTTGTTAATAATGTTTTCACTTATCTCTTTTACTAGTGAGATGACTATAGGGGTTCGTGAATGACTTTCTATAAGAGTTGCAAAATCCTACATGTGTTTAATGGACATGGTTAAATTTAGATGTTATGGAAATGTGAAATAAGATATACGGGATAGAAGTATTAACTTTGGAATAGTGGGTTCAAGGTCTTGAATGTGTTGAGTTCATGTGTTTAGCAACACATGATGTAGCTTAAAGACATTGTTCTACTTGGAAAGTTTAAGCAATGTGTAGTATTCTATAAGTGTGTTGTGGAAAAGAGTTGGGGAAAGGAATTAAGGCTTAAATGAACTAAGATCTCGTTGAAATCGAATCGTTTATGCAAGGGTGAAATATAATGGGATCAACTCGAACTCTATGTTTACTTATGTTATGAGTATGAATTACTTTTTAGTGGAGAATGTCAAGTAGGGTGTTACAAGCGTGTATGGGCAAAAGATGCTTATGTAAAATATACAGTAAGATTTGCAGTTGACCACGAAAACTTTCAAGAACGAAAGTTCTTTTAAAAGAGGAAGAATTGTGAATACCCTAACTAAAGAAAAGAAAGGTCAAGATTAAACGTTGACTAAGTTTGACCGACGTGATTTTGGTTAGGATCAAAAAGATGTTGTTGTTGCAACATGTGGTCGTTGATTCATTCTTAAGCGGCATGGTTCGTTTCTAAAGAAAACAACATTGTCTCGCTCTTCATTTATTTTTGATTCATGCCGATGATTCTATCTCTGAGTGAATGATCATCTCTACGGGTTCTAGGAGCTCAAAGCTCAAAGCTCAAAGCGTTGAGTGATGCATACATTTTAACTCGGCTTGGAGGTAAGTAGCTATGTTTCTATGTCGTGTACATTCTTCTTTGTTGCATGAATGTTCAGGAAACTAGTGTGAGTTGCTAGTTATGTTGCGCTTTTTTAGAGTGATGTATGAGTTTCAAAAGGTGTTTTGTCGTCTCTTTGAGTGACGTAAGAGTTGTTAGTGATGTTTCACTCTTGTAAAAGTACATTGTGTTGCTAGTGATGTCTCAATCCATTGTGAGTGTGATGTGAGATATTGATAATATTTCACTCTTTTAGGAGTGCAACGTGAGTTCATTGTTGTATTTCACTCATTTGTGAGTACAATGTGACTTGCTAAGGGTGTTTCGCTTCTTTAAGATTGCAGTAAGAGTTGTTAAGGATGTTTCACACTTTTGAGAGTGTTTGATGAGTTGTTAAGGGTATTTCATTTATTCGATAGTGTAGGGTGAATTGCCAATGACGTTTCACTTCTTTGTGAGTGTAGGATGACCTATTAATGGTGTTACACTTTTTTGTGAGTGCACGGTGAGTTACTAAGGGTGTTTCAATCCTTTGAGAGTGCGTGATGAGTCGTTAATAATGTTTCACTTCCTTGAAAGTGCAGGGTGAGTTGTTAAGGGTGTTTCGCTATTTAAGAGTGTGGGTGTGAGTTGCTAATGGAGTTTCACTCATTTGAGAGTGTGAGGCGAGTTCTTAGTTATACTTTACCCGTTTAAGCATGTAGTCGTACCTGTGTGTTGAGGATATTAAATCGCACTTGAGCCATACACGATTGTTCAAGGTGTTAGTTTAACATGTTTGAATGATATATTATGAGTCAAGACATGAATGTATATGAATATGTGCTTTGTATTATTGAATGAAGAAGTATGATAAGTTGCGTGAGCTGATGGATGGTCGGTGTTAAGGGCCTATAATAAGTGGGCTTAGGGTGTATGACTATGGAACGACTTGTCGTCTGCGAATTTTATATTCTTCATTGTAGTTGGAAGAGTAGAGGGTCGAGCTTGGTTCTCAGGATTTGATTGATTGTTAAACAGTTAAGAGGTGTCCTAGTTCGACTAGTACGATGACTAGTGTTAGATTAGTGATGGGTCGAGAGAGCAATTTAATGTTAAATTCAATGCGGTTTGCATTGGGTAAGTCCTAAACATGACTCAAACGCTTGAGAACGCAAGTGTACGTTGTCAATTGTATCAAAGTAATAAATATATACAAGTCATTTTCTCAAGGATCAATTATTTTAATAAAATCATATTTTGGATTGAGTAGGTAAACAATAAAAAGTTAGGGTGGAATAATTTTGTAATGCATGTGCGAAATACTCATTCAATGCGATATGCATTGTCTATAGTCAAACAAGATCAAGAACAATACTTGAACATGCATAGTAAATAAAAAGGGCGCTAAATAACATTCAGTTCATCAATAACAAGAATACACATATCATTAACTAAGACAATTTTGTAGTAAGAAGCATAGTTTATGCTACACATCAATATCTTCTCCCAAAGTTCAATCGCCCTTAATGTTAACCACATTAAAGATGTGGTACGCATTCATTAGTTGGTTATTTATGGGGTACCTTTCCTAAACCTATAGAATAGTCTAAATAGAGACCTAATAACAACAGTAAGGATCTTAATTCACCAGTTTCTCCTAAAACGAAGTTAAAAATAAACAAAAAGTGGATGGTCGGTTGACCCTAGTTATTTAACTTACTTACTTTGTAAATAATAAGTTCTTCCTTAGCTTAACTAATCATTTGAGTTATTTATTATTAATATCACTTAAAAAAATGTGTGTAGCGTTCATAATGTGATATGCATTAGTTCTATTCCTATTAAATTGAACATTATCTCCACACAAGACTACAACATAACTACAGCATAAAAGTAAAAGTATAATTTAAAAGCATAAACTATAACAGTAATAATAAATAGAAAAAAAATTAATTAAATAAAAGATCTTGCATTAAAATAAATAGTTTAAAAAATAAATAAGTTAAAGTGCATAAATAAAGGTTTGGATTGAAATTAAAGTAAAAAAAGATATAGTAGTAGAAGTCTCTTGCTTATGTGGCACTAAAAATCAATGCTAAGAACTTTTCAACTCGTACCTTGCAGCTCAACTTCTTGTAAGGATAGTTGAATACAATGTGCTTTGCATTCATAATGTTCTTAGCTGTGGGAACAACTCTCCTATTCTCCAATTTTCTAGAATTCAATAAAAACAATTGACTTTCACATTGACTTCAAAATTCGACATTTGTTTTGCTGGTTGAAGGTCTTTTTTATAGGATAAAGAAATCCTTATTTTTCTCCCTACTACACTACTTTCATAATTATAGGATGCTAATTTTGGATGTGTTAACTTGCTACCAAAGTATCCTTGCTTGAGCAAATAACAAGAAATTCTGACCATTCATCACCCTTTGAATCATTCCAAATTTATTTAATTTAATTTTCTCAATATTTAATTCTAATCTGCGTGGAATGCGACCAAGATTGTGAATGCATTGCCTTTGTCAATTCCTTGAGCATCTGAATTTCTGCACCAATATGGGAATGCAACCAGCAGTAGGAATGTTGCTGTTATAGTCTAAAATATCCCAAAATACATGGACAAGGCTAGGACCCCTCCTAAGGATCAGCCAAGCCGGGGTTTGCCAAATGGAGGCCACAACCCATAGAAGGTCGGCGCCAAGTAAGTCTGGCCCTTTAAGGGGTCGGCCAAGGAAGGCCTCGATACCCTACGGATCGGCTCTTACAGCCTCGATCCTCACCGGGTCTGCCTAAAAGGGGGAAAGCCGTGGAGGTTAAGGCTCTCCAAGAGTCGACCGAGTCCAAGTGACGAGTGGATCCGCTGATAAAGGCCAGGAGTTACACCAAAAGTGAACACCCCCCTTAAAGCGGGCAAGACGTGGAGGTCATTAGTGACCGAGTCCAAAATTGATCCCTGTGGGGACGACCCAAGGCGAACACCCCTTAACGAGAGAAAGCTATTGAGATCAGGGCTCCTCTAAGAGCCGCCCAAGTCCAAGTGACAATTGGATCCGCTGATACAGCCAAGAGTTATACCAAGAGTGAACACCCCCCTCCCCCCCCCCTAATGGGGGCAAGCCATGGAGGTCATGATTGATTGAGTCTAAAAGCCGATCCATGAGGGGACGGTCGAAGGCGAACACCCCCCTAAAGGGGGGAAAGTCGTAGAGGTCAGGGCACTCCTAAAAGTCGACCGAGTCCAAGTAACATCCTAGGTCGTTGCACCCCTAAGAGGTAACATCCTAGAGTTACATCGAGAAGGCCCACACCCTTAAAGAATCTGTCGTTGAGGTGAAAACCTACAAAGGTTGGCCGAGTCTAAGTAACCCCCGAGACAAGACCGTTACACCTCTCAAGTGTAACGGTCAGGGGTTACGCTGGAATTCATTCCCGGCTTAGTGGTTGACGTTACAAACGGCTGACCATTAAGCCACCATTAAGTGAGTTGCAATGGTTAGGAGTTCGACTGCTATAAAACGTGAAAAGTCATCCTCTATTTGAATCCAAGCGGGGTTAAGCTAAAATACACACATAATCCTTGTAAGCTAATCCTAAGCTTTACAGCTCTCTCTAAACTCTCTTAAAATATATTACTGACATAGGCATCGGAGGCCATGTGGCTCACAACACACCGTTGTGCCTAATTTTCATTATTTTGCAGGAAAATTTATCCTCGATAATTCAAATTATACTGTGGATATCCGTTGTCATTTTACGGCATCCACAATGGCGCCATCTGTAGGGAAAATTTCGTGTTCTACCCGAAAAGCTAGACTTTTTCTCTTTTCTTTCAAGAGGATGTACAACCTACGTCACATCAACCATGTTGTCGATGAAGAGTCAGACAATGAGCACGCTACGAGAAGAGTTGCTACCAAGAGACGGGAGCTAGATTTAGTGGAGAACCACCCGTAACCTGAGGGTGGGGAGCCTGATCAAGGAGCGGAGCAAGCTGATCCGAGGTCCACGGCCTTGGAAGAACAAGTGCGAGAAAGGGCGGAGAACCTAGGTTGGCTGATGGAGTTACTCGAACAACCCCCTCCAACTCAGGGTGGAATTGCCAAGAACCAACAAGCACCACAAGAGGTGGTAACACATCCACCAGTCAGGGAGCAAGCCGCGGCGGAAAGATCTACACCATTGGTGCAGGACCCTACGAAAGAGAAAGCCCTAGGCATCGAGGCTTCGAGTGAGGTTCCCTTCCTACGCCAAAGACCAATCGATCATTTTCAACTGGGGGTAACGATCGTAGAAAGGAGCAATCAGTGCATCAAGTAGCCTCTCAAAGTGGAGGAAGCCGTTCCATATCTCATTTTGTTAGAAGTAGTCAGCCGTGGAGCAACCTACAAAAAACCTATACTCAGCATCCGGAAGTTCTAAGTGGCCATGTAATAGGTTCAGACTTAGGAGCGGACCAAAGAGCGACGATCAACCGGTGCCGAAAGGAAACAACACTTGGTGGAGCCGATGACCAACCTTGGTTAGCTTAGCTTCACCTTCTCTAAGATTAGTTGAGGGATATGAAGAAGGCGCAGGACCAAGGCAGACCTGACCTGGACAACCTAGTCGATCAGATCGGCCCTCCTTTCATTGACGAAATCATGAAGGAACCAGTCCCAGCGAAATTCAAGCTTCCAACCATGAAGGCATACGACGAGTCCAAGGATCTTGTGGAGCACTTAGATTCTTATCGGGCATGGATGGAACTCCATGGAGTCCGAGATGCAATCAATTGCGTCGTTTAGGGAGCTGCCCGAGCTTTTGTAACCCTATTCTTGGCCAAACCAAATCAGAAGAATTTGGTCACGCATTTACTAACTGTGAGACAAAGAAGCCATGAGACCCTACGAGAGTACATGACACGCTTCAACAACAAGACGCTGCAAGTTAAAGGATACATCGACGATACAACTCTAACAGCAGTCATTGCGAGACGTAAAGACGAAAAAGTTTCTATGGTCCTTTGGTCAATGAGCACCACTTACATATGTGGAGTTGCTTACTCAGGCACAAAAATACAAAAGTGTTGGAGAGATGATGAGTTCCCAAGGGAACACTAAAGGAAGGCGTTCATTTCTAGAGCGTGAAAAGACGACTACCCAACGCGAATTTAACCACACATAATCATGCAAGCAGAAGAAGAAGTATGACCAAAAGAGGGTACCTACCAATCAGTTCAAAAAGTACACTTTGATCATAGTACCACACGAGCAGATCTTGATAGAGATCTAGGACAAAGAGATGTTGGTACGACCTAGAAAAATCAAGGCAAAAGCTGACAAACGAAATAAGGGGAAATATTGCCTATTTCAGAAAGATCAGGGTCATACAACCTCAGACTGCCACGACCTAAAGGGGTCAATAAAATCCCTTATTTGTAGGGATACCTAATAGAGTACGTGAAAGAAGGTGACAGAATGCCTGAGTATCCTAATAAAAATAGGAGACGTGAAGATTCACCACCACCTTAAAAAATCTGAACCGTCGAATGAGAACCTATAGGAGGCTGGTCCAAGAAGAGCTAAAAACGGGGAATTGATCCTTGGAAAGGCTCTCCGAAAAGTAGCGCCTGAGGAAAAGTCAATCCTTGGAAATATGCTTGAAAACTCGTCTTAGAGGAGCTGAATGAGGTAGGGAAGAAATTGTAGAAAGAATAGAGGCTATGCCCTTGCAAGCGAAGCCCAAGTGGTTAGCGTCGATACCGGCCTAGACCAAGAGCAAAGAGAGAGTCTCATAATGTTCTTGAGAAGAATGCAGACATCTTTGCATGGATAGCCGGCGATATGGAAAGGGTAGACCTGACAGTTATGGTCCACCGACTCAATGTCAACTGAGACTACAAACCAAATTGGGGGTAAATGTTATAGACGAGAAGTTTGTCCTAGGTAAGGCTGTCATAAAGATAGTATCTAGGGGAAGTTAATCATCAAAAGTATCTTTCACAACCCTCCCAGATAAGATAACCAAGAAAAAGTCCATTCGGGAAGTACTTTACCCCGAATGACACTCCAACATTGTCTTGCTTAAGAAGAACCTCAAGACCAAACTCGAATGCTTGGAAGGGTCATGGTCGAAAGAGCCCCAATAGGCATTGTGGGTGCACCGCACCACACATAGAACATCAAGACCCCCTTCTCTTTAGCATTTGGGTTGAAAGTAGTAACCTCAGTCGAGATAAACCTCTCATCCCTGCGTATCAAGTCTTTTGACATATAACAAAATGACTGAATATTGCGGACGATTTTGGATCTCCTAGAAGAAAGAAGAGGTGTAACCCACCTAAAGTAACAAGTGTTCGATAATTGAGTCCCTGGGCCGCATTGGAGAAGACCGTACAAGGTCACCAAAAGTTGCATGCCCAAGCACCCACTACCTTGAAGGCATGGACTGGAATAAGATCATTCGTCCTTGGACCATGTACATTTGAAAAATATGTTTTCAATAAAATTTAGTCTAATTTTCCAACAAGTATTAGCAATAAAGATTGTCTTATCATTCTATGAAGAGCTCTCTAAATTTAAGCTATAATTTATAATTCTTTAAAGCTTAAATTAGGAGTAAGCAAGAGCATTGAATTGATCGACATTGAATTGCAAAATTCCAAATGATAAAAAACTCTAACATGAGCATATAACACTTGAATAAAAATGTTCTGTTTTGAAAAATGTAAAGGAGTACATTAAAAAGTATAAAGTTATCCATTGCTACACTTGCTAGAACTGGGCGGCCTACTGAGTCTGGCTTGGACAGATTCGGTCTTAGCTAGAGGAGCCTGAACCAGGATGTCATTCTCAGACACACCTTGGAAGATGCGGGAATCATAAGCAACCTACACTAGATCACTTGAAATTCTAGACTCGAAAGCCGGCAAAGAAGGGTCAACAACCTTTGATGTAATTGAGGTGCAAAAAAACATAAAGGGAGGAAAGAGGGTACCCAGGCTAACTCGTTCTTCAATTCGGTCTAGCGCCCAGCCAATAGTAGCCGCGCCAAAGTTATTCTCCAATGTTACAAAGGCAGGAGAGCCTTTCACTAAATTGACTAAGTATGAGGAATCCCACAACTTCACTTTAGCAGAAGTCAAACTCCCGACAAAGCCAAGCGATTGTAGATGAGCCTTCCTTGTAAGTACAAGCAACACGACTTTGGACCGCCTTAGTAGAAGTCCGAAAGTTAGCCAAGGCGACCTCAGCAACACGCTGACCCTTACGAACTTGGGCCAAGCCTCACTTAGAGGACCGTGTATGACACAAGTCCTCAAAAAAGTGATGGAAATTCGAAGTAAGGTGCATAAAGACCTGCCGTCCAAAAACTACAAGAAAACAGATATTCCTCGAAAGTAAAGTCCACCATACCATTGGTGGGAGTCCTAAAAACGAGGGAAAAAAATCCTAACAGCTAAAGAAGCATTCAAAGTCAGTGTACCTCGCAGGTTGTGGACTCCAAAGAACACGGTCCAAGTGTTGGGAGCCACCTAGGTCAGACCCAGACTCGACCACCATGGCCTTACTCCGAGTCTTCTTTTGAGAAGAAGAGGCTAAGGTGAGGCGTACTTCATCCATAGTCAAACGAGGGATCCATGACCAAAGTTCAAAGAGACGCTTAAAAATAGGCAAATCCCTGCAAAGGGAGCCTAAGTAGCCTAAAAATTCGAAAAAAATGCTTAAAATGGCGAGACTCTACATGGAGGGTCTAAGAAACCTTTAAGTCAAGAAAGCACTAAAAAATGGACGAGTCTGTACAAAGAGAGTCTAATTAGCCTAAAGTTTAAAGAATGGGCCTAAAGAGGGCGAGTCTCCACTAAGAGGGTATACCTAGCCTAAATTTTGAAAATGTGCCTAAATGTAGTAAGTCTTTGAAAAGAGAGCCTACTTAGCAGAAATTTGAAAAAATGTGCTAAGGGATGGCGACCCTTGAAAAAGGTGCCTACTCGGCTGAAAAAATCCAAATGGTAGTGAGTCTCTGAAAAGGGAGCCTACTTGGCCGGAAAGAGCGAAAGGATAATGAGTCTTTGGAAAGGAAGCCTACTTGGCCGAAAATAGCCAAAGGGTAGTGTGTCTTTGAAAAGGGAGCCTACCTCTCCAAAAAGAACCAAATGGTAGTGAGACTCTTAAAAGAGAGCCTACTTGGCCAAAAAGAGCCAAAAGGTGGCGAGTCTCTACAAAGGGAGCCTACTTGGCCGAATTTCTATAAAGAATGCCTAAAAAAATGACATTCTTAAAAGAGAGTCCACTTAGCCGCAATTTTCGAAAAAGTGCCCAAAAGAGGTGAAACTCTAAAAGGAGAACCTACTTGGAAATTTTTTTAAAAAATGACTAAAAATGGTATTTCTTTTAAAAAGAGAACCTTCTTAACAACAAACTACTCTTCAAATTTCGGCAGCAAAGTAGGTGCGAAAACGAAGAGTGTGGGTAATGTTATAGGCTAAAATATCCCAAAATACTCGAACAAGGCTAGTACCCCTCTCGGAGGTCGGTCAAGCCAATGCTAACCCCACAGGGGACGGCCATATGGACGCCATGACCCTAGGGGATTGGCCAAGTCCAATCGACCCTCCGGGGGTCGGCCAAATTGAGGCAACTGCCCATAGAGGGTCAGCTAAATGGAGGCCAGAACCCCTAGGGGGTCGCCCAAGAAAATGCAGACCCCCCGAGGGTCAGAGAAATGGAGGCCACAATCCCTAGAGGATCAGTCAAGTCCATCCCGACCCCCTAGGATCAGCCAAGTAAGTTCGACCCTTCTAGGGGTCAGCCACGGAAGGCTTCGACCCCCTAGGAGTTGGCCCTAGCAGCATCGACCCTCTTAGGGTCGGCCAAAGAAGCGAACACCCCATAGAGGGAAAGCCGTGGAGATTAAGACTCTTCTAGAGTCAACCGAGTCCAAGTGACGACTGGATCTGCTGATAACGGCCAAGAGTTACGCGGAAGGTGAACACCCTTCTTAAAAGAGGCAAGCCGTGGAAGTCATTAGTGACTGAGTCCAAAACTTATCCCTAAGGAGACGGCCGAAGGCGAACACACCCTAAGGCTGAAAGTCGTGGAGGTCAGAGCTTCTCTAAGACCCGATCGAGTCTAAGTGACGACTGGATTCGTTGATAATGGCCAGAAGTTACACTGAAGGTGAACACCCTCCTCAAGAGGAGCAAGCCGTGGAGGTCATTAGCTACCGAGTCCAAAACTAATCCATGAAGGGACAGTCAAAGGCGAACACCCCCTAAGAGGGAAAAGCCGTGGAGGTCAGGGCTCCCCTAGCAGTCGGTCGAGTCCAAGTGACAATTGGATTCGCTGATAACTACCAGGAGTTACATCAAGGTTGAACACCCCCCCCTAATGAGGGCAAGCTATGGATGCATGATTGATTAAGTCCAAAGTCGATCCTTGAGGGGACTGTCGAAGGCGAACACCCCCCATAAGGGGGGAAATTCGTGGAGGTCAGGGCTCGCTTAAGAGCCGACCGAGTCCAAGTAACATCCTAGGTCATTGCACCCCTAAGAGGTAACGTCCTGAAGTTACACCGAGAAGGCCCACACCCTTAAGGGGTCGGCCGTGGAAGTGAAGACCTATAAAGGTTGGCCGAGTTCAAGTAACCCATGAGACAAGACCGTTACACCTCTCAAGTGTAATTGGTCAGGGGTTACGTCAGTATTCATTCCCGGCTTAATGGTTGACGTTTCAAACGGCTGACCATTAAGCCATCATTAAGTGAGCTGCAGTGATTACGAGTCCGACTGCTATAAAATGTCAAGTCATCCTCCATTTGAATCCAAGTGGGGTTAAGCTAAAATACGCTCAAAATCCTTGTAACCTAATCCTAAGCTCTCAAGCTCTCTTTAAACTCTCCTAAAATACATTATTGACTTAGGCATCGGAGGCCCCGTGGCTCACACCACACTGTTGTGCCTAATTTTCCTTGTTTTGCAGGCAAATTTGTCTTTGGTAATACAAATTTTACTGTGGATATTCGTTGACCATTTTTCGGCATTAACAGAAGCTAGTACTAGCTACATTCTAGCTAAACTTATGTCTTCATCTAGCTAAACTTATGTCTTCAGCTTCTCTTTCCTATGCTCAAAGATATTATATTCTATTAATTTAAAGATTCATTTTTCTACTATAAATAGTAGGCTTATAAGGTCTTCATTCTTATCGTGCTCAGTTCAGAGTAACCTAATTCTCAAATTCTGAAACCCGCTGAGAATAAAGTCATCTTTTTCCTCGTGAGTTAAAACTCTTCTGGGCTCATTTTTCTAAAAGCTTGCCACCAAGCACTTAATACAGTGTTACACATAGTCTAAAAGATTGCAGCATTCAATCAAGAAATGTTCCAAGAGATTTGTTCGTGACCTTCTCAACATAAAGACCCGCCAGGATTTTTTAGAGACGTTATACATCGTAAGTTTTTATGTAACAGCCCAGCTTTTCGCTCCCCTTTCTTTTCGATGTTAGTTTGTACTTTTGGGCTTATCGAAAATCTCGGGAGTCATTTTTGAAATTTATTTTTGGTAAAAAGTAGTTATTAAAGTCATATCTCGAGAGGTGTGAAATCGGAATTTGAAAACTAGAGGTTAAATGGTCATTTTTAGCCCTAGGGTCATTTTTGTAATTTTGCCAGCTAGTTTTGTCCTCATATATAAAGCCAAAAGGCAAGCAAATGATTAGGTTATGATTTCAGCATGATTTTTAGCGCCGCCACCGACAAAAACCCTCATTTTTTGAACCCGCAGCTGCGCCGCCCGACAACCCAATCATTGGTGTCAGACTGCCGCCCACAGCCACCCGACCACACAATCATTGGGGTCAGATCACCGTCGACAGCCTCCAAACAGCCAATCATTAGTGTGGATTTCTGTGTAGACGCTGACAGCCGACCTAGTTTTCAGTGCAGTCAGACCTCGTGCCGCCGACAGCATCGTTGACAATTGCATCAGTTTCACTGCTGTCAGATCTCGTGCTCCGTGCAGTTGTCGACACCGCCCCCGGCAAGTCAGCGAGGTTTTTCGTGCTGACCAATCCAAAGCTGGAGATTTGTCGCCCAAACCTGCATGTCGCCCAAGCCGGATTGCAGCCACTCCGCATGCGCCATGCGTTCCACGCCTGCAGCCTCGGTGTCGTGCGTGTCTAACTCATGCGCCGGAAAGCCACCGTCATGCGCCGCCGTCTCCGACCACTTATCCGGCCACGCTCTGCCGCCGGTGGCCAGAAAATTTCCAGATTCTCGATTTTGGGTAATTTCGATACACTGGACCCGTATGTGATGGTTTCAAGGCCAAATTCTTACTGTTTTACCCTGTTTTGACTAGTTAAGCTTGGAAATGACCCTGGGACGTGTAGTTCGAGCGATATAACGGGATTTAGTGATTTTCTGCCAAGGTAACGGGACTTTACTTGAACTTGTGAGTTTTATAATATAATAGATGCTCTTGTGGTTAACCTAGAGGAAATTAGGTAGCGTTTAATGTAACAACCCAACTTTTAGCTTCGGAATTAGTAAGGTTAGTTTTCGTAAAATTAGACTTCTCGGGAGTGGTGTTATTATTTATTTTTGTTTTATTTTAATTATTGAAGTAAATTCTCGGGGGTTGTAAATTTTAAATTCGGAAACTAGGGGAATTTTGGTCATTTTTAGCCCTAAGGGCATTTTTGTAATTTTACAGGGGGTTTTTGTCCTTATAAATACAGCCAAAAAACCTAAAATCATTAGGTAATGATTTTGACAGCCGCCGACACAAACCCTCGGATTGAGTGCCCCTCAGCTGCGCCGCCGACACCCTGCTGCCCGACAACTGCTCTCAGCCAATCAGAACGCTGCAATTCGAGCGCCGCCAGCAGCAGTTGTCGCCTCGGGAACACGCGCCGCCAGCTGCAGCCAATCGCAGGCGGAGAGAGAAGCGCCACCGCCAATCAGCGCCCGCGACAGCCCTGCCGTGTCAGCGCCGCCTGTCGGACTGCCCCCCCACGTGCGGCGACAGCCACCGACACCACCAGAAAACCCCAGCTCGTCATTGGTTCGCGATTACCGAACCTGACGCTGTCGCCCGAGCCTAGCTTTCTGTCGTCCGAGCCTAGATTCCTGTCGCCCGAACCTGAGACAGCGAATCCAGCACTGCCACGTATGCCCGAGCCTGCAGAATTTGTCCCCTGCGCGTGAATTTCACGCGCCGCCGTTCCTGCTACACGCGCCGCCGCCACCTCGGCGGAAAATTTTCGGGTACCATTTTTCGAGTATTTTCGACGTTCCGAATTCATTTTTGATAGTCACAAGGCCAGAATCTCACCGTTTAGCACTGTTTTGCACAATTTTCATTATTTTTACATAGTTAAGCTTGGAAACGGTCCCGATGCAAGCTTCTCGAATACGATAAAGGAATTCTGATTTCTCGAGCGAGGTAAGGGAAAATTCTTGACATTTTTACAAGTTTAAAGCTAGTATGTAGTACGTTTAGTTAAGTTAGATTACGAATAGGAGGTGTTCGATACCTTGTGCTATTTGGTTATACAATATGTTATGCGTACTTAAATGAATGATACGATTCTGTTACGAGCGCACCAATGGGTGTACAACACATTAGAAGACCCGGGAGTGGCATTCCCTAACAGGGTAGCCCC
>JBBMEG010000027.1:5032903-5049930 GCA_037832605.1 Cyclanthera cordifolia
TTATTTAATGGTTTATAATTTATTACCAGTCTTGGAACGCCTCGTTCCTTTTCTGCCTGGTTGTTGACATAGAATGCAGCGAAGACCACATACTTTTTGATGGACGGATTAGCTTCTTCTGCAACAAATCATCAATTTCTTTTTTGCAGAATGTTATTCATTTGAATTGTCCTGACTTTCATCAGAATATCTTTTTCACAAAATCCCTTGGAGTTTGGGAGAGTAACAATATGTTGTTTTATATTTCAGTATGCATTTGGATAATTTGAGTAAATATCATTTTCATATTATTTTTGTAAAGATTTTATCCTTGTTTAAATGTTGGGATTTTGAATTTGTTCAGTCTATCTTTTATAAGACATTTCATCTTTTAAGAAATTAATTTGACTTTCCCTTTTAAGGATTGTTGAAGTTTTATCTACGAGGTGATTAACCCCATGTTTGATTATTGGATTAATAAATTCAAAAAGTAAGTTTCCCCGAGGACTTTTGATTCAAGTCCTTTTTCAGAGATTGAAAGAGGTATAGTTGAGTTAAAAAGGGGGTTCCTAGGATAAGTTCTAGGCTTATATCTTTTACTAGATGAATGAGTTGACAAAACAAATTCCATTTCTACAAATATGAACTTTTGAAAGTTTGTAATTGATGTTTAATTTGTTATTATTTGCACCCCTTAAACTTTCATATGTTTTCTCAAAATATTTGGAAAGTATAAGACCTTCTTGAATACAATTTTGATCTGCCCCAGAGTCAATGAGGGCAACAAGGTTAGCTTTGAAATTATGAATTTTAAGAGTGACTAATGAGTACCATTTTTGCGACTTGAATGTCGAAATCCTTTCAATGAACGTATTGTGATCATCATGAAGGTTTTCCTCAGGTTCATTTGATTTAGTTATGATATGGCAACTTCTTGCTTAATTTCTCTATATTTGCGTCTGTTTCTATTTTAAGAATTTGGACTTGTTTTTTCAGATCCTTTAATTCCTTTTAAAGATCATTAGTATTGACCTCTTTTGGTTTTTAAAACATTTTCGTCTGTAATTTGGTAAGATTTGTGTATATCTTTTGATTCATTAGTTTTTGAGAATTCAACATTACTTGTAGATATGATAGATGTTTGAAGACTTTTTAAAATTTTCATTCGATCTTTTTGATCAGGTACTTTATCAATTATATCTAATAAAGTTCTTTGTTCATTAGTGAGGACATTGACACATCCTGCACAAACTCGATTAGACACATCCGCAAAATTTTCTGAGTTCTGTTTTACGAGATCTGGATGCATTGATTTTAGCTTGCAATTTGGTTTCACTGTATAGCTTAAGTCCTTCTTGGATAATAAAGGAACTTAGGTCCTATAGGTAATAGTATCCTATGGAATGCCCTATGGGAACTTGGTATGTAAACCATTAGTAATTCTTTGAGAAAACTATTTTGTAAGACCTTCCACTTATTTAATCTTCCAAAAGGAAAGGGAGCTATCAGTACGTATCATTACTTTACTGATAAACATATCCCTATACCATCGACAGTCGCCTAAAGTTGGACATTTTAATTTCATTAGGATTTAGGCGAATCTTTCTTGATACATTGTAGGTTTACCAATACAAAATTTTGTAATGGTATAAAGAAGTGTATCGACGACATCATCAACCTTTTCCTCTAACTCAATTATCTGAGATGTTTGTCCTTCAGTTTTGATGGTAGAAAATCATTTGACTCTTATACTATGATTAAGGATGCTTTCTCTGGTGGCTTCATTAAGATGTTTATCCCACCAGTCTTTTAGTAAATAAGTAAAATTGGTAACTAAAAGTTGTGCTATGCAATGGTATGTTTTGTCCGTGAGTTTGTAGGTATTAGCAGCCATTAGCATTTCATTGATTAAATTCATAACCAAATAATCAGATAAGTCGTTGACATTCTATTCGTGAATGGTTGTACCATCTTAAGAGGCTTGAGTCATCTGTGTTTTCTCTTCAAATTGCATATCCGGGAAAGAGGGTTGAGCATACTAATTTCTACGCATGTATTGCTGTTGTAGACCAATATTCTATGTTGATCCAATTTTATAAATGTTATTTGTTCTTTCTGGTAACTCTTCCTCATAGGAGAACTCATTCTCAAATTGTTTGTGAATTGTTGTTTGAGCAAATAATACATCTTCATTCCTTGCAAGTTTGCTTAATCTTTGAAACATATACAGTCGAGTCGTAGTTGAGGTTAAAGATTTATCTTCCTCATTAGTAAGCTTGCGTAATATTTGGAAGTCTGATAGTCATGTCAAATTTGAGGGTGAAGTTGTAAAATCTATCTTTCTCTTGATGCGTTCAATCTAAGAAAGGCTGACACATAAGCAATTGGCTGCCCGATGCATCTAAGTACAGATAACTCTTGGTTTACCTTCTTCACTTCATTTTTGTCTTCACATTCTTTAACTGTTATGTGATTTGAATCTGCAACTTTTGCCTTCCATTTTCTTGTTATGTGGATTGGCTCGGGTGGCTTATATCCAAGTCCATTTCTTGATACAAGTAAAGGATTTCTTGATAACCTTTATTCATAAGTTTCTTCTGTGTAATTGATTTCAGACTTGTCATCTAAGGTTCTTAGACCTTTGAACTCAGTGTGAGTGGTGAAGTCATAACCCGCCTTTGTTAAGAGCTTGTATGCATTTAGGTCGAATCCATATTTTCAGCATATGATTATCTTCAACTTTTTCGACTTTTTGCATCATCTTTGTAAGAGGTATCGCGAAATTTTGTTTAGGATTCAATATCTCTGACCTTCAAGTTATTTGAGCATTATGCAAAAGGAGCTTCACCTACTTTACTTCAAGAAAATGTGACAGCGTAGTATATGAGGATTTGGATCTTTTCTTACTTTCAAGATTTCATACTCTTTGATGTTCGTCGATAAATCCAAGAAGTTACTATCTGTTTCTATGAATCTAAGGACGCCACATAAGTAATCTGTAGGTAATTTTACAATCTATGATGTGGAATATTGTATCAGCTTTTAGATCACCAATAATGAGCTCTAAACATATTATACCAATTGCTTTCTTTCCCCTTTGGTTAAAGCCTTGAACCATTAGTTTACTACTAGATAGTTCTTTCATTGAAATGCCTAACTGCTTCATAGTTGACCTAGGCATTATGTTCATAGCTGATCCGTCATCAATGAGGATTCTTTCAACTTTCTACTCTCGAATGTATCCCGAGACAAACAATGGTCTATTGTGTATCTTCGAACAGAGTAACAAGTCTTCATCGGTGAAACTTATTGACATGCAACATGGTTCATTTGTAAGTTCTTTGGATATTTAAATGCTTGCACTGTTAGAGTCTATCAATGTCTCAATAAGACTATTCTTAGTTGTTTAAGAAAGTGACATTAACTCTTCTAAGTTGGAAGAATATGTGTCTCCAAGTTCATTTGTCATCCTTGCCGAGCTTGCCAGATCTTCTATTAAGGTGACCGTATGACATGTAACGACATCAAGTACTTTTGCTTCATCATGCATTAGAAAGTTCTTTGGTAAGAATTCAACAAGTGTTATCGTTTGATGTGTTTGACAAAAGTTTTCATTTTCCTTCCCAACAAACTTAGGTTTTCTAGAAAACTTTCTCCCTTTTTTGGAAGTCTTTTCTTCTCATGTTCTCAGAACATACGTGATTCTTTTGTTACATAATTTTGTTGTAGTCTTTTGCGACGCGTCACAATAGTCCAACCATCATTTTTATCTTTACCTGGCTCTTCATTTTCTTGAATATGTTCCTCGAGATATTTTTCTTTTGTAAATTTTTTATTAAGGCTTTTTTCTTGAGACCAGATAATCACAGGCTCAAATGATCCAAACTTGGTCATGCTTCATGTTGATGCCGAAAAATGGTCAACAGATATCTACAGTACGATTTGTATTACCAAGGACGAAAAGCTTGCAAAAAAGAACAATTTAAGACACACCGATGTGGTAAGCCACATGGCCTCTAATGCCTAAGTCAGTAGAGTTTATGAGAGTAATTTAGAGAACATTTTAGAACTTAGAATGACTTAATAATACTTAGCGTAGTTTTTTTTAGGATTTGCCTCCATTGAAATAGAGAATGATCTGACTTCTTATAGCAGTCGGTTTAGTAACCGTTGCAGCTCACATATGAGACTTTAGTGGCCGACCGTTGGAAACGTCTATCATTAAGCCGGATATGAATACAGGTGTAACTTCTGACCATTACCCTTTAGAGGTGTAACGGCTTTTACTTAGGAGTTACTTAGACTCGGTCAACCTTTGCAGGTCTTCACCTCCACGGCCAATCAGTTAAGGGTGCAGCCGTCTCGTTGTAACGCTAAGGCGCTACAAGAGTGCAATGTCTCCGAGCATTACTTGAACTTGCTCGACTCGTCCACAGTAGAGTCCTAACCTCCACGACCAATCCACTTGGGATGGCTTACTCGACCGACCTCCTAAAAAATCAGCTTTGAACTCTGTCAACCCTTACGGGTTCTCACCTCCATGACCAACCCACTCGAGTTAGCCTACTCGTTGTAACTGCTGACACTGCGGGGGTGTAGCGTCTCTAGATGTTACTTGGACTCGGTTGACTCCTAGGGAGAGTCTAAACCTTCACGACCAACCCACTTGGGTTGGCCTACTCGTTGTAATCCTAGGACGCCACGAGGTGCAACATCCCTAAACGTTACTTGGACTCGGTCGACTCGTCCACAGGAAAGTCCTAACCTCCACGACCAACCCACTCGGGCTGGTCTACTCTTTGTAACTTGGGACATCGCGGGGTGTAGCGTCTGCATGCATTACTTGGACTCCGTCGACTCGCCCATAGAAGAGTCCTAACCTCCACGACCAACCCACTCGGCGTAACTTATGATCGTTATCAGCTCATCTAGGGGAGTCCTAGTCTCTACCGTTTTCCCCTAGGGGGTGTTCGTCTTCTTTTACCGAACCTAAGAGGGTCGAGGCTGCAAGGGCCAACCCCTAAGGTCGAGGCATTCCTAGGCCAACCCCTAGAGGGGCCATACTTACTTAGCCGGCCCTCGTGGGTTATGGCCTCCATTTGGCCAACCCCAAAGGGGTCGACATTGGCTTGGCCGACCCCCTAGGGTTGTGGCCTCCATTTGGCTGACCCTTGGGGGGTCGACATTGGCATGACCGACCCACGAGGGGTTGGCATAGACGTACTTGGTCGACCGCTAGAGGTCGTGGTCTCCATTTGGCCGACCCCCCAAAGGAATGATGAAGGTTTGATGGAGTTTACGACAATCCCTATCAGTTGAAGCGTAATGATTCCTATAATCTTTTAAGAACTTTAAAGGAGAGTTCTTCACTCCCTTGGATAGTTGGTTGTGATTTTAATGAGATATTGTCGACTGAGGAGCAGATTGGAGGGCATAGAGGTAATTCTGGGACGGATTAGTTCCGGAAGGTGGCTGATGAGTGCTCGCTCAATGATCTCGAGTTTTCAAGAAACAAGTTCACGTGGGTCAAATCCAAAAATTATAATATGGTAACTAGAGTTCGGCTTGAAAGGCATTTCGCTAACCCCTTTTTTATTTCAAAGGTAGGTACAATTTCTAGTGAGCATTTAAATTTCCATTCTTCTGATCATCGCTTCATTTATGATAATTTTAATTAGGTTAGGAAGGGAATGGGAGTTTGTGGGTTTAGGAAGCCTCTCAGGTTCAAAGATAGTTGGGCTTGGTTTGATGAATGTAAGAGGATTATTAATTCGACTTGGGTTAGGAAGGATTATCAAGTGAGTAGTGGCAATCTTGATCTTGCTAATGTAAATAATTTTTTAGTCAATTTAAATAAGATGAGTTAGGCTATTAGGAAAAAGGAGAAGCTAATTGATAGGCTTAAAAGACAGTGAGATGGGGTTAGCTGGTCTAATACTCATAAAGCCGAATTTGAGCTTGATCTTCTTCTGAATGAAGAAGAAAGTTTCTGAAAGCAGAGATTTAAGGAGGATTGGCTTAAGTGTTGGATAGAAATATGAAGTGGTTTCATATGAGAGCCTCTTAAAGGAAGAAGCGTAATAACATTGATAAAATTCGAGATGTCTGTGGGACCTGGAAGTCTGGGGATGTTAAGGTTGCCAGAATTGTGATCTCTTACTTTAATAGATTATTCTCTATGCATCTCCCTAAAATCGGTGAGTGTGAGAGAGTGTTTGAAGGAGTTCAATGCAAAATTAGCAAGAATGACTCTTTATGGCTTGATAAAAAGTTTACGAGGGAAGAGATTAAAATCGCGTTGAAAAGTTTGAATCCTTCTAAAGCTCTGGGCCTGATGGTACCAAAGCTCATTTCTTTCAGAACTACTGGGAGATTGTGGGGGAGGATGTTGTTAATTTCTGTCTCGGGGTTTTAAATGAGGGGTTAAAGTTGGGCCCCATTAATAACACGTTTATTGCTCTTATTCCCAAAATGCATCTCCCTAGTTATATGGAGGACTTTTGTTTGATCCGTCTTTGTAAAACAATATATAAGATTATTGCTAAAGCTATGACTAATAGACTGAAAGGTATTATGGATAAAATTATATCCCCGAACCAGGCTATTTTTGTTCCTGGTAGACTTATTACTGATAATGTTGTTCAAGGTTTCGAATGTATTCACACGATCAATAATAGAAGGTCTGAGAATCGTGGCTGGGCTGCTTTTAAGCTTGATATGAGCAAAGCCTATGACCGGGTGAAGTGGAGCTTCCTTTTTGGGATGATGGAAAGACTTGGCTTTAGCCAAAGCTGGATCTAGAGGGTGGCTTCTTACATCTCTTCGGTTACGTATTGTTGTGATGGTGAATGGGGTTTTCCCAAGGAGAAATTATCTTTAAGCATGGGTTGAGACATAGAGATCCTTTGTCGCCGTATCTTTTTCTTATCTATGTCGAAGGTTTGTCAGCCTTGCTTATCAGGGAAGAATCTCTTAACCCTGTTAATTGTTCTCGTATTAATTATCATTGTCATGTTGTTTCTTTTTTTCTTTTCTTTTTTCGCTGACGACAATTTGGTTTTTTTCAGGGTAGATAGGGAAAATTGTTCTAGAATTAACGATATTCTTCTTTGTTATGAGAAAGCTTCTGGCCAAATGGTGAATTTTAACAAGTCTTCTATTTTGTTTATTGGCAATGTGTAGGGAAGGGATCGGGAGTTTGTTAGCTTTAAGCTGGGCGTTAGAGTCAATGATAATCTGGGTATTCATCTAGGGATGCCTTCTCAATACAAGAGAAACAAGAAGTTGTTATTTGATTCTATTAGAGGAAAAATTGAAAAGACAAGATTCTTTCTCGAGGGGGTAAAGAGGTTTTGATATGGTCAGACTAATCCTACTTATACGATGAGCTGTTTTAGACTCTCAAAATCCTTCAATGAGGATCTGTAGAGACTTTATGCTTGTTTTTGGTGGGGTGCGTAGAGGGAGTCAAGGTGAAAACTCATTGGGCAAGTTTGAAGAAGATGGGAATGAGTAAAGAGCGTGGTGGTCTTGGATTTAGGGATCTTAATTTGTTTAATGAACCTTTACTTGCTAAACACAATTGGAGATTAACTTCGCTATCCCAATTGTTTGTTGAGTAAGGTGTTAAGAGGGAAGTATTTCTGGATGGAAACTTTATTAATGAGAATATTGGTAATAATTCTTCCTTAGACTGGAAAAGCATTTTGTGGGGTAGAAATTTGTTTAAGATGGGTTATAGATGAAAGGTGGGTAACGAGGTAAAGTCGGGAGGGGAACACTTTTGCGGATGGGATTAAGGTAGAATGGAGAAAGAGGCCGGTGGCTAATTTATTGATTGAAGGAAATAGGTGGAATTCCGAGCTTATTGAAAATATTTTCTTTTCCCAGGATGTCGTTGTTATTCTTAATATGCAGATTAATAGAAGAGGCGTGAGTAATGAGATCATTTTGAATTTTGATCCCAAAGAAACTTTTTTGGTAAAGAGTGTGTATCATCTTGCTGTGAAAGTGGTGAATGGTCATGTTCACTCTCCTTCGGATTCGAGTGGCCAGGTGGGATGTTAAGTTCTAGGGAGGCAATGTGTCACCTAGAGCTCGTGTCGATGCTTGGTTTATCCTGTCAAACAGGATCCCTTCCAAATGTAACATTTATAAGAAATGAGTGGTTATTAAGGTTATGTGTCCTTTATGTGATAAATGTCGAGAAGATTATATCCATATTATTAAAGGTTTTAAATTTGCAATCTGTGCATGGATTAATATTTTCCCATGGTTTACTGACTTTTAATTGTTTTTCAGGAATATGAAGGTGGATTTGAGTTCTGGGCAGGAATCTGCGAGAAAATTTCTAGAGATGAATTATTTAAAGCTATCATAGTTATTTAGATCTGTGGAAATTCAGAAATCTTTGTATTTATTCATGATAAAGTCTTCAATAATTTATCTTCTCTTATCGCTATTATTCAAAAAGAAATTAATGTTCATATTATTTCAGATGTAGGTGCTCCTTTGATTCATGAAGGGAGAGAGAGACAGATGGTGGAGAATTGGAGTGCCCCGCCTTATGGTTCATGGAATCTGAATATCAACGTGTCAGTGTTCGCTTTTGATGGAGATGGAGGAATTGGTTAAATTGTTAGAGATTCAAAAGGTCTTCCAGTTTTGATCAGTCAAGATGCTTGAAGGGATTGCTACAAGGGAAGGTCTATCTCATATTATGGATGCAAGGATTCGTTGGCTTCCTCCTATTGTGGTGGAGTCAGATGTAAAAGTGGCTATTGGTGCTATTTCTGTCTCCATTATCTTCAGGATCTTTCTGAATTTTCTATTGTTGTTGATGATATCAAGGATCTTATTATTTCTTTGGGAATTGAGAGATTGTACTATTCCAATAGGGCTTGTAATAGGGTGGTCGATGCTTTGGCTAGGGTCCAAGATCCTTGGTCGTGAATCTCTCATTTGGATATGAATTCGAAAACTTATTTTTGGGGGCGGTATCTCCCCTTGTTGTTGGATTCTTGATTAAAGAGAATTGTTCTGATTTGTTGTTTGGTTAATATATGGACTTTTGTTTCAAAAGAAATTTTTTTTTTAGAATTTACTTACTTTTTTTTTTTAAAAACAACAACTTGCATTAGTTTAAAGGAATATTCAAATGAGTATAATTCTTTTGATCAAAGGAAATGAAAGAATAGAACCACACGGGGGCTCAGAGAACCATACATTGTTCATTTTCTCATTTATAGCCAAAGAAGCTAATCCATGTGCTACCCTATTTGCTGACCTAGATATATACCTTATACCCAATCCATTTATAGATTTCATAGTTGCTTTGATGGCTTCAAGGAGAACTCTCACCTGAGAATTGGAAGGTCGATCAACACCAACATATCCACCAACACTTTACTATCAGTTTCAACTTTAGCTCGAAGATCTCCCCACGTGCTAAGGAATCGCAAAGCACAAAGCATCGCCTCCGTTTCCCCAAGTAAGGGCTCTAGCCGTCCAACATAATGAATTGCTGCTGCAATTTTTATTATCCCCTCCTAGTCACGAAGAACGAAACCAAACCCCATCGAGGTCGTTGAAATTGTTGCGTCTACATTGAGTTTTAAAACCCCTGCAATTGGAGGGGACCAGCCCATATTTTTCCGACATTGCAGAGGTATTGTAGATGGCGGCTTCGTTTGATTGCACTCCTTTTGGTAATCAAGAATACACCTTGCTTGCTCTGTGTAATTCATCACCGGTAAACTCCTCTCCCACCTATTTTGAGCGTTCCATAGCGACTAGCAGGCAATACACAGGATTTCCAGCTCGGCCCTTTGCATTCGGTTTGCCAGATGCATCATCCATTCGTTTATAGGGACTGAAGTCGAGTTCAGAATATGTCGTGATAGTGAAAGCAATGTCCATAGCTTTTTCGCGGTTGCACACTGAAAAAAGGTATGAGCCATTGTCTCTATTTTCCCACATATGCCACATTATACTTTGATTTGAAAATTTTGTTCCGGTAGCTTCGTTTTGATATGCAGCAACTCGAAAGCCATTCTCCAAATGAAGATTTTGATTTTCAACGGGATAGATAAACCTCATAACTTCTTCCACCAAACTTTTTCCTTAGAATTTTCAGAAGAAGACGATTGATAATGGAAACGCACCCATAAGTTATAGGCACTTTTAACAGTAAAATCCCCTGATGAAGTGTAATGCCATATCTATATGTCTGGCAGGTGAGTTTTGCAAATTGGGACAGCCATAATGGTTGCTTTATCTTCTTCCCATAAATACTTCCTTAATAAATCCATATTCCAGCATCCCGATGGAGTCATAAGGCTTCCAACCATTAATTTAGTATTGTTGTTACTAGGAGGGGTGAGCACTTTGAATGTTGATTCCCTCAGCAGCCATGGTTGGTTAAAGACCTTTGTAGATACTCCATGTGACAACCCGGTCTTAACACGTTAGGATGAACCGACGTGTCAAAGACTATGCATGAAATTCTTTTAAAAATTTCGGCAGAGTTTCCCCTAAAAATGGAGAAACCGCACCTGTAAAAGATCATAACCTGGACATTTGTAAAGCTTAAACAGACATCCAAAAAAAGTTTCAAATCATCCTACTATTCCAAAAGCCAAATACGGAGTTGAGCGCTCATTTAAAACGAAAACACATGCCAATACCAAAATGATTCAAAATAATGCATGTACAAAACTATGCAAAGAGTAGAAAAACTCGACACGTGTCAATAACTAGTATTTTTCCCCTCCGGTCGTCTAGCTGCCTCCGTCAACCGTTCTGGTATAAACCTGCACCTGTGGATGGAAGCCACAGCCAACATAAAACGAAGGGTGAGTCTTGAAACCCAGTAAGAGAAACCCGCACAGGTATGCAAGCATATAATGACGAAAGCTAACGTGCATTGACTATTAAGTCTATGGAAATCACAACAAACGAAGGGAATACATCCCAACTCTCGAGAACCCGAGTGACCTGGCCCGATGACCCTAAGACAGTTCTCGATGAGGGGCCTCACTGGCCAATGACGTGAGACATGGAAAGCCACTACCCGAACTCTCCCTGACACGGCAGAGTGCCTAGGGGCAAAGGTTAACCACTAGAGTCGCCCAGGCTATCCTGGGTCCCTCCAGCACGATGGAGTCAATCCCGAACATATCAGGTACCACGCACGGTGCCGAGCCGAGAGCAATCCAACCTGCTAGCACGGCGCTCACTTATGCCTAAGTAAATTCGGCAGCTTACTGTCTAGTAAGGTCCTGCTCCAACTCTTGCGTTAAGGGATAACCGACCGATGTCTGATTCCCACTATCGTACCATGTACTTCTTAGACCACTCAGCTAGGTTACACGTATAGACGACCAGGTTCTCACCTGATGCCAAGTTCTTGAGTGCAGACTATCGACCATATGGTCAGTCCACCACACTTCGGCTCGATGTAGCGATCACCGCCCTAATAACGTGTGAAGCCTCTTACAACAGTAACCTCTATCTGTCACGGAACGTTGGCTGCGTCCAACCCTACACCCTATGGGTCGCCCCCTGACGTGTCACCACCCTATGGCGGGGAGGAGACGTGCCTAGACCGCATGGCCGACACGCTCACTCCATCAAGGAAAGTGACTCGAGCAAGCAACAACCAATTTCTGAACTACACAATTATGAAGAAGTCATGCATCACTTTCCTAAGTCTTTCCACACATTAACGATGAAATATCTACAAACAACAACAGCATATGATCAATGTTCTAGCCTACCAGATCGCACATCACGTGCTTTCAAATTCAAGAAGTAAATAACAAGCAGCAAAGAACATATAATCAAAGCCTAGCCTACCAGATCACATACCACATGCTTTTAAATCCAAAAAGTAAATAACGAGCAGCAAACAACATATAATCAAAGTTCTAGCCTACCAGATCATAGACCACATGCTTTCAAATTCAATAAGTAAATAACAAGCAGCAAATAACATATAGACAACCATCCAAGCAAGAATACAACTACTTGTGAACCCGTTAGGATCCCTTACTGAACAATAGAATAACGACACGATAGTAGCTTAAGCGAGTCCAAAACGTCTCAACGAGCTTAAGCCTCATTTCCTACAAAGAACCAAGGCTATAAATTAGCGTCGACGCCTACGCGACTCGTTTACAACTAAGCAAAGGCCTACCCTAAACTTCTAAAACAAAGGCAAGAATGAACACAATGACCATTTACGTAAAACGAACCCGACACACTTAAAACCAAGCTGAAACGACAAACAATATAACTTTAGCCCCAACGAAAACCTTAATTGACCAATCTGAACCAATAACTCACCCCGACAACAAACTTTCTCCAAACCCTTTCAACTCGTTACCGCAAACCGAGTGTACGCCTAAAACACATACCCACAACTTGGGATGCTGAAACACGACTCAAATAGAGGCACCGAGCTTCGGCTCTCGCATTTGCTTGCTGGAAAGCGTAAGAGAGAGAAAGAGACGGAACTAAGAGAGATCGAGTGAGAGGGAGAGGGTCGCGGTGAGTGTTGGTTGGTGACGGGTGAGTACGAGAGAGTGAGATCGAGAAGGAGGCACGGGGGTTGTGGGAAGAGGAAGACAGGGGGGGGAACAATTAGGTTAGTTTTTTTTTTAAATAACTTTAAATGAAACTTTAAGAAGTACCTAAAAGTGGTTTGTCATAGTCCATCACCAATTCTGATTCGAATCCCTTTCAGTAATAAGTCTCTTCCCCATAGTAAACTACGCCATACATAAGATATGTTCTTCCTTGGTCTAACATCAAGAAAGTTTAGGTTTGGAAAATACCTTCCTTTCATTACCTTCGCTACCATAGAATCCAAGAATTTAAGGATTCTCCAAGCCTGCTTGGCCAACATTGCTCGGTTAAAGCCCCCAATGTCTCTAAAACCCATTCCTCCAATTGATTTTGGGCGAGACATCTTCTCCCACGACATCCAATGAATCTTCCTCCGTTCATTAGTTGATCCCCACCAGAATTTTGAAATTTCAGATGTAACAACTTCCTTGCAGAAAGAAACTGGCAACCGGATTAGGGACATCACATAAGTAGGCACCGCTTGAGCCATTGCTTTGATCAGAATCTCCTTGCCTCCAATCGAGAAAAATGTTCGTTTCCATCCAGAGACCACCTTTAGTAACTTCTCCTTAAGGTAGGCTAAATCATTTGCTTTATTTCTTGTAAAATGGGAAGAAAGACCCAAGTATCTACCTAGAAAGGCATTTGATTTTATATTCAGCTCTTGCCTGAGCGAGTTACAAACTTCTTTTCCCATATTCGAGCTAAATAGAACAGCAGATTTATCAAAGTTCACTTATTGTCTAGACACTTTCTCATACCTGTGTAACACCTCTTTTATAACTTTGAACTCAGTACGATTAGCTCCACAAAAGCAAATACTGTCATAAGCAAAAAGGAGATGAGAGATCTTTGGACATGCTCTGGTAATACCACAGCCACTAAGTCTCTCATTTTCCACTTCTGATTCTATTAGCCTCGACATGCATTCAGTACAGATAAGGAAGAGATAGGGGATATTGGGTCACCTTGTCGTAATCTCCTTTCTGGCTGAAAACATCCTCTTGGCTTGCCATTTATCATTTCTCAGAAGCTCACCGATGAAACACATCTCATAATCAACTCAATGAACTCACTGGGGAAGTTCATTTTGAGTAAAACTGCCTCTAGGAACGACCATTCGACTCTGTCATACGCCTTACTCATGTCAATTTTAATTGCAGACGTTCCACTCGTACCTCATCTTCTATTCATAATAGATTGCACACACTCATATCCAACTAGAATGTTATCTGTTATAAGGCGGCCAGGCACGAAAGCACTCTCTTGTTCGCTGATCACATTAGGAAGTACTAGTTTCAGTCTGTTTGCTAGTGTTTTAGTGAGGATTTTGTATGCCACATTGCATAGACTGATTGGTCTATATTTACTAGCCATCTGGGGTTGCTTTACCTTTGGAATGAGCACAATATTCGTGTAATTCAAAGACTGTACTGATTGCTGGTCCCTTATAATTGAAAGACAGGTTTAAATCATTGAGGTTTTTACAATGTCCCAGTATTTATGAAAGAAAATTGCAGGGAGACCATCTGGACCTGGGGCTTTCGTCGAGTGCATCTGAAACACAACATCTCTGATTTCTTCTTCCTCAAACGATTTGTAGAGCATATCCTTCATCTCATTAGGCAAAGACCTTTTTATGACTTTGACTTCCTCATTCATAAGTTCCACATCTGGTTTAGATGAAGTGAAAAGTGTCTGGAAATATTCAAGGAAAATTTCTGAAATGCTATTCTCATCATAGACCCAGGTCCCGTTCCTTCCTCTGATCCGAGTGATGTGATTATGTTTTCTTCTTAGGGATGTTTTCTTATGAAACCATTTTGAGTTCCGGTCTCCTCACTTTAGCCATTCCTCCCTTGATCATTGTTTCTAATACTTCTCCAGTTTGTTGTTCACAATTAATTGCTCTTTCTCAATGGCGTTCACCTTTTGAAAGTCTACTTGTTATCGGTTGTCCATTAAAGCATTCAATTGGGCTTGTAAGCGGTGGTTGTCCTTAAATAACTCGATATTCTCTTTCCTTCCCCATGGTTGTAGCCTCTTCAGCATAGTCTGTGTATTTGAACATAACTGATGCACTTCCCCAGTCTCCACTTGCCTCCAGGAACTTTGAATAATTTCCAAACAACTGCTATCTGTTGTCCAATGTTCCTCAAATCTGAAAAGATTTTTACCACCCTCGAAGTACTTGTATGCTTTAACTGTTATAGTCAGTGAAATTGGTCTATGATCAAATCCTACCCAATCCAAATGCTTCACACCTAAACCTGCAAACATAGAGATAAAATTCTGGTTTGCAATAAAACGATCAAACCTTTTGAAAATATGTTCATTTGTTGTGCATTTGTTCGTCCATGTGAACGGTGGCCCTTGAAAGCCCAAATCACATAGACCATAATCATTCACCGCCTTAATAAAATCCTTCATACTCTTCGTTTGACGTTGAGATCCACCCTGTTTCTCCCGCGGCAATAGACATTCATTAAAATCGCCTCCCAACAGCCAAGGAGAATGGTCATTATTATGCACCCTTTAAATTAGTTCATAAGTCAAACTCTTATTCTTCGTCTCCGAGCAACCATAAATTCCAGTAAACCTCCAAATAAAACTATTCCACTTCATTCTACAGTCAATGTGATTTTTTGAAAATTACCTGATTGAGACATTACAAGCATCATTCCATAATAGACACAGACCTCCACTTTTTCCTTCACTCGGTACTACAAAACAGTTTGTAAATGAGAGAGTATGTTTGAGAGCCTGCATTTTTTGAGTCGAACACCTTGTTTTTGATAAGAACACCATATAGGGATGACACATTCTAAAGAAGTGCCTAATCTTTTGGAGCGCTAAAGAACTCACCAATCCCCTAGCGTTCCAACATAAGATTTTCATAATCCCCAACGAGGTTGCTGAACAGCCTTCGCCGAAATGGCAGCTTGTTTTTTCGTGTTTACAATTTTTTTGTTTTTTCCCTTTCCTCTCTTCATCACTCACATCCTCTTCTACCTTCTGTTTCCCCTTGTTTAAAGGTATGACAGGTCTCACCATCTCAGTAGACACAATAGCTGGGTCCTCATATGATTGTTGGGGTTCTGTATTGCAGCATTCATCAGTCATTTCTAATTCTCCCTTCTGGTACTTAACCTTAGTAGTCGTTTACTTACTCAACTCAACTCCCATATCAGTTTATGTTTCTTTATCTCCTAGTTGTGCAAGATCTGATATTTGTGGTCTGTGTTCCTCTTCCCTTACTAGCAACATCTCCATTGGAATAGCGACCGGTTCAAGATTGTCACTACTAATTTGAGGTTTCCTCCAGGTTTCAGCATGACTCCTATTTGGCCTTTCCATGTCCCTACCATAGCTGCTACCCAGTGATCCATTCCATCCTCTTCGTCTTCCCCTCCATGGTGTTTTAGTATCCCTTCCTTCTACTCCCTTCTTCGTCTAGCTAGTAATAGCTTTTAGCTAGTTTCCATATTGACGAGAGCCTACCTCACCCCTCTCATTAATGCTTGCACAAGCCTTTGATAAATATCCAATTATACCACATGAAAATCAGAAATCGGGTAGGCGTTCATATTGGAATGGGCACCACAATGAAGGTTCAGTTTCCCTTTTTAACTTTACCCCACAGATAAGAGGCTTTGTAATATTCACCACCACCCTCATTCGTATAACTGGCCCTGTTCGACCATTGTCATCAACCTCAATATGAATAATGCCTTCGTCGCCATGTCCTTCCTCATACAATGGAACAGAATTTTGTGAACATGGATCCAGAATTCAGTTAGAGAAAAATTTAGAGTCCGAACCTGGTCATCTGGTTTTGGTGAGACCATAACCAACAATACTTTCTCATAAGCCCATGGACCTTCAGCCATAACACGTCGCTTTTGCTCCGCAGATTGAAAGTGTGCATAGAAGAGATTATCCCCTGCCACCTCTATTTATGTTGTTGCATTACATCTCCACACTGATTTCATAACAGACAGGAATGACTCAAAATGAATTCGTTTGGACGACACCACCTTGATCATGAAACTTCGTTCCAAGCTCTTCGTTGGCCAATTTTGCTCCTCATGTCCAGGTACAACCAACGAAATCTCCTCCTCCTTCAAGTCGAACTACTTCAATCAGGTCTTCCATTCTGCAGTATCAGTCCACCAGTTTCCTAAAAACCACTCACAACACACTCAAACCGCAATCGGAACCTTGCCATAATAGCCGCCTTTCTCCACCATCACAAATCACAGAACTAACGTAATGTCCCACTACTCATTGGTAAAAAAACTGTTTATTGTGTGCAGCCCCTCACCAGTAGAGGAAGAGCTCCCACGATGGAGAGAAAACAAACTTACATTTACAATTGTGTTTGGATATAGAGTATAATTTTCCTTAAATAAAATTGGAAA
>JBBMEG010000027.1:5050030-5063237 GCA_037832605.1 Cyclanthera cordifolia
CGATGGAGAGAAAACAAACTTACATTTACAATTGTGTTTGGATATAGAGTATAATTTTCCTTAAATAAAATTGGAAAAAAAATCAGAACGAACGTAGTTTAATGGACACTAGTGATGCATTACCATCCACTCGATCAAAAAAAATCAAACTTTTTTAATTGTTAGTATTGATTTTTCTTAAAGACTATATCAACCCGTAAATGAAAAAAATAAAACATTTAAAATTAGAAAATGAAAGAAAAGATTATTAATAAGAAAACGTCTGTTCTTATCATTTAAGTACTGATTTGGATCGTGATCTTCTATCGTTGAAATTTGTATTTATTATTGGCGAGTTTCCACAACTTCTCATAACAGAGATCCAAAAGCAGAGGAGAAAGGAAATCATGGAAGATTTGAAGCCACGACCTGCGAATTCGTGCCCCCTCACTCCCCTTGGATTCCTTGAGAGAGCCGCAGTCATCTACGGTGACTGTCCGTCCATCATCTATGGATCCACCACCTACACATGGTCGGAGACCCACCGTCGATGCCTCCAACTGGCCTCTTCCCTCTCCTCCTCCGGCATCCAGAGAGGCCACGTCATCTCCGTTCTGTCTCCCAACACACCCGCCATGTACGAACTCCACTTCGCCGTTCCCATGTCCGGCGCCATCCTCAACACCATCAATCTCCGCCTCGACGCCCGTACCATCTCCATCCTCCTCTCCCACTCCGAATCCAAACTTGTTTTCGTCGATCAAGCCTCTTCCGCCGTTATCTCCGACGCCTTGTCCCTGTTCCCGCCGGAGACCAAACGCCCCTCCCTCGTCCTCATCGCCGACGACGCCGCGGCAGAGGAATCGCCCTCCTCCTCTTCTCCGATCCGTGTAGATTTTGTTGATTGCTATGAGGAAATGGTCCGGAAAGGGGATTCTCAGTTCCGGTGGATTCGGCCGGCCAGCGAGTGGGATCCGATCGTCCTCAACTACACCTCTGGCACAACATCCGCCCCAAAGGGAGTGGTTCACTGTCACAGAGGAGTCTTCACCGTCGTTCTTGATTCACTTATTGAATGGGGCGTTCCCAAGCAATCGGTTTATTTATGGACGCTTCCAATGTTTCACGCCAACGGATGGTGTTTTCCTTGGGGAATTGCGGCCATCGGCGGCACAAATATTTGTATAAGAAAATTTGATGCAACATTGATTTTTACTCTGCTCCGTCGTCATCAAGTGACCCACATGTGTGGAGCTCCCGTGGTGTTGAACATGCTAACAAATTCCCCGGATAACCGTCCGCTTGATCGTCCGGTCAAGATTCTCACCGCCGGCGCGCCTCCCCCGGCAACGGTTCTGTTCCGTACGGAATCTTTAGGATTTGATGTAAGTCACGGATACGGTCTTACAGAGACGGGAGGGCTTGTGATTTGCTGCTCTTGGAAGCCGCAGTGGGACAAGCTGCCGGCGGAGGGGCGAGCGCGGGTGAAGGCAAGACAAGGGGTGAGGACGGCGGCGATGGCGGCGGCGGACGTGGTGGATCCGGAGACGGGAAAGAGCGTGAAGCGGGACGGAGTATCAATCGGGGAGATTGCATTGAGAGGGACGTCGATCATGCTTGGGTATTTGAAAGATCCAATAGCGACGGCGAAGTCGATGACAGAGGATGGGTGGTTCTTGACCGGAGATGTGGGGGTGATGCATCCGGATGGGTACTTAGAGATAAAAGACAGATCGAAGGATGTAATAATAAGCGGGGGAGAGAATCTGAGCAGCGTGGAGGTGGAGTCAGTTCTGTACACGAATCCGGCAGTTCATGAGGCGGCGGTTGTGGCGCGGCCGGACGAGTTCTGGGGGGAGACGCCGTGCGCGTTTGTTAGCCTGAGAGAAGGGTTGAGCCGTAAGCCGACGGAAGAGGAGATTATTGAGTATTGCAAAGGAAAGCTTCCGCGTTTCATGGTGCCTAAGACGGTGGTGTTTACGCCGGATCTTCCTAAAACCTCCACCGGCAAAATCCAGAAGTATGTTCTCAGAGAAATGGCCAAGTCAATGGGCCCTGCACGGAGCCGTTTGTAGACCAAATCAATCCTTATCATTTCTTAATCAATTTTTAATAAAATATTTCAATAGTTAAATGTTAGTGGGCCCATTGGATGTAGATTTCAACGTTTCATCACTCTACACGTACAATATTTCTTCAAATGACTCATTGCCACATCTTACCTATCACTCCAAAACGCAAACTTCGCTTTTCCATCAAATGTTTGGTACAAACGATTTGAATTTTATATTTCCCTGTATTATAGAAAATACATAAATTAAGAAGTTGTGTGAAATATTTACAATGCTACTCAAGTATTAATGTAAAAAAAAACAACTACAGGTAAAGACTGGAGAAAAAAAATAAAATAAAATGATAAGTTAACAAAATTAATATGATTTGAAATCAAATATTAAAATGTGAGAATATGAAACAAACATCTAAAACTTAGATTAAAAAAAACTCAAATGTTTGAAAACAAATATTCAAGAAAACTTTAGTTATAGTCGTTGGAATATAAATTTTTTTATCATTAAATATAATTAAAGATATAAGCTTTGAAACCAATCTTTTGATATGAAACTTTTTATATATTTTTTTTTTATTAAACAAATATTTTAATGTGAAAATATGAAAGATGTAAAATGATTATTATCCTTTATATATTATATTTATAAAACCACAAAACTCTTTAAGGGTTTTAAAATGGAGGTTGGGTTTTAGTTAAATGTTAGTTTTAGGTTTTTTCAGAATTTGTTTGCAGACTGGCCCATTTCAGAGCCACGTGGCGCAACTAGAAAGTGCCAAGTGGCGCTAGTGCAATTTTTTTTTTACTTTCTTTTTTTTCCTTTTATTTATTCAAATATATTTACAAAAAAAATTATTTAAAAATATTCATAAATGTCACATCATATCACATCTAAAACATTTTTCATATACTAAAACTTTCAAACAAACAAAAATTAATAACACCTCTTTCTAAACATCCTATTAAAACCTTGAAACAAACTAGCTATTACTAAAGACTCAAAATAACTTCTCTATAAAATCTCTAACAAACATCCCTTAAGACTTTATCATTAAATAAAATTAAAGATGATCTCAAATATCAAAATAAGTAATAGAAATAAAGAATTGAAAAAAAAAGTTTTATATATATTTGCTAACCAACCACTTAAAATTAGAATGATGGAGAATCTTGAGATGATAGTTTCACAACCGAAGGTTGTTAATCAACTTAATCAAAGTAAAATAATGGTGATATCCCAAAGCAAATATCATTACTTCCAACTTCAATATAACACAAAAATTTTGAAATGATAATTTCACAATCAAACCTGCTTACTAAATTTATTAATTTCTATTTATTAAGGTCGGACATGATATTTAAAATTAATATATTTACAAATGATAATTTAGATAATTTTTAAGAAAAAGATAATAAAGTGTATATATATATTAAAAATACCATTCAACAAACTCTAAGTTATATAAGTTTTGAAAGAAAAAAAAAATTACAATAATTACGTATGATTTTCAAATAGAATTGTTGACGGAGAAATTTCGATCAATTTTAAATTGCAACGTCCATTATCTCAATTTAATGGTGAAACTAAATTAAATTTTTGACACAATATTTCTCAAAATTAAATTGAATCAAAAGTTTGCTTTATTTTGAAATTGGGTCAAAATTAAATAAGACTCAAGTTTAATTAGTGGCTCAAGTGACCAAGCCCAAAGCCTAGATTCAAAAGCCCATCAAGCCCAAGCCGAGGATGCATAGAAGCTCTATAAATAGAGAGAATTTCATTCATTTTCAATATCCAAAACTTTGAAATTTCAGAGAGAATTCACTAGAACAGAAGACTCTCTAAATTTCTAATGATCAAGGCACATCGAAGGTGAAGTGATTTCATAAATAAGTCGCTCAAACACGGAGAACACGCATTGTGTTCATCACAAGCAGATCATCAAAGCAGTTCAACAAGTCAACGATTGATCCCTCGATTGACAAGTCAATGAACAATCCCACGATCAACAAGTCAACGACCGATCCCACGATCAATAAGTGCAAGACTGATCATCCAAAATAGATCAACAAGCCAATGACTGATCCCTCCATCGACAAGTCAATGATCAATCTCACAATCAACAAGTCAAAAACCGATCATCCAAAGTAGATCAACAAGTCAGTAACCAATCATAATCAATAAGCGAAATGTAAGAACCCAGCCCAAACTCGGGCCATTCCTAGGCTACCCATACATGCATGTTTTAAAATAGCCCTTAGAGATCAGAAAGAAAACAAGATAATACACTTTCAATAAGCAATAAAAACAGTTCAAAAACATATAACACGGGTACCCAATTATAAAGAGTTCAAGTAAAGGAAACTAAGGAAAACATCTTGCAACAGAAATCAGTTCGTATAAAGAACGTTCAAACAAAATATGCAGTAATAAGGAAATGCTCTAGACCCGACACCACACAACACTAGTTCATGGTCTTTCCAGCCCCTCCCATCAGCCATCCTAGTAGAGTCAATGCGTACCTGTGGAACCCACATAAAATAAATAAGGTGAGTTATGAAACTCAGTAAGTATCCCTAACCGGGATCAACATAGCTAAGCGATTAGTACATAAGAATCAAGGCATAATTAAATGAGTAATAATAACATAGAAGTTTTGTTGAACTTTAACAGTTCCGGATGTTTCAGGTAAAGATGAAGGTGACACCAGGGCTACCTCGAAGGTGTATGCCACTCCCGGGTCCCACAAGATGATTTTATGTGCCTCTAGGGCTACCGTGATAGGAAATGTCACTCCCAGGCCTTCAATAGAGTCACCTACTCATAAATTTATCGAATACATGCATATCGACACCAGATATATATAAACAACATAAGTAAACAGAGACGATCCACAAATACAAGAAGACACGACAATCACGACACTTAGCACATCACTACTTTTCTCTAGGTTAGCCTACACATGCATTCACTTAATTGCAGATGTACCAAGATAAAGGTAAGAAACTCTCTTACCTTGCTCGTTTCCTATTCAAGGTACTTCTAGGTGCTCCAACTGCGACCACTAGACGTTTCTCCGTAAAAAAAGAGAGCAAAATAGTGTTAAAAATATCAGAATTTGCCCAGCTTCAGACTGGTCGGCACGAAAAACCGCGCTGAATTGTTCGACGGCGCTGTCGGCGGCTGCACGGAGCACGAGGTCTAACTGCACTAGCAACTAGGTCGTTTGTCGGCGGCTACATGGAAATCCACGGCAATGATTAGCTGTCGGGCGGCTGACGGTGGATGTTTGACACCAATGATTGGGTTGTCGGGCGGCTGCCCGTGGCGGTCTGACACCAATGATTGGGTTGTCGGGCGGCTGTCGGCGACGGTCTGACACCAATGATTGGGTTATCGGGCGGCGCTGGAGGTTCAGAAAACAAGGATTTTGGTCGGCGACGGTGCTGAAATTTGTGCAAGAATCACAACCTAATAATTTTCTTGTCTTTTGGCTTTATATATACCGACAAAACTAGCTGAAAAAATTACAAAAATGCCCCTAGGGCTAAAAATGACCATTTTACCTTTAGTTTTCAAATTCCGACTTCACACCTCTCAAGATATGACTTTAATAAATATTTTAAGTCCAAAATAAATTCCAAAATGACTTTCGAGATTCCCGGTAATCCCAATAATTACAAAAATAACCTTTCAAAATAAGGAGTGAAAGGTCGGGCTGTTACACGAAAGGTCGATTGAACACCAGCAAACTCAATCTTGGGAATAAGCTGTGTAGCCCTCAAGACAAAATCAACTTCAAAAACAAGCTGCAAAGCCCTTGAAACAACTTCAACTTTAAGAACAAGCTGCAAAGCTCTTGAAACAAATTCAACCTCGAGAACAAGCTACAAAGCCCTTGAGAAATTATACATTGAGAACCATGCTGCAAAGCCCTCAAAATATGTGTATATGAAAGAGAAAGAATTAGACGAACACATTAGAGATTGTACTCTACATTCGTACATATTCAAATCAATACAAATATATATTCCAAATTTACACGTGTCTCGCATTCATCTTCTTTGCCGAAATCTCGTGTGAACTAATTGACACGCCTAGTGGGACCATCTCTACCTCTCATCTCATTCTCTCTCACAAAATCAAGCATGACATTTGAAAACGTCACATCAAAATCTGTTGGCGTATCAGAGACCTCAATGTCGCCGCTAGAAATTACAATCAAGTCTACTGTAGCGACAAAAGCTACAATAACATCTGGAAGAGTTGCATCAAAGATAATTGCTTCATATGCTTATGCTGGATCTGTGACGCATAACAACTCAAAGTCAACTAAGATAAATAAGTCTCAGACTATGTCTCAAGTAATTGCGATCAAGCCAATTGCGAAGCGACTTGAAGAAATTTTTGATAAAGTCATTGTCAAGAACAATCCCAACGTGATGTCTATAATGATGGTTAGTGTAGAAGTTAACGATAGAATGACAGAGTTCGAGAGAAAGCTCGAGCAAATGCAAAGAACAATTGAGGATCTGGACTTGGAGATTGCCTTCCTGAAAAATCAATGGTAGAATAGAGAAGCAGGTGAATCAAGCCAAACTTTCATTGAACGAAGAAATGATAAGGAAAAGCTCTCAAAGGAACTACCACAATAGTCAACCTCGATCGCGTCCTTATCGGTCCAACAATTGCAGGACATGATCGTAAACACTATTAAAGCTCAAAATGGTGGGTCAACTCAAAGTTCTCTTTTCTATAAAAATCCATATACAAAAAGGATAGATAGCCTAAGAATGCCAATTGGGTATCAGCCACCTAAGTTCTAACAATTCGACGGAAAAGACAACCCCAAAGCAACATGTCGCGCACTTCATAGAAACTTGTGAAACTGCTGTCACTCGAGGAGATCTTCTCGTCAGACAATTTATTCGAACCTTAAAAGAGAATGCATTTGACTGGTACACTAATTTAGAGGCTGAAACAGTAGACAATTAGGAAGAGTTGGAGAAAGAATTCCTTAATTGCTTATAGAGCAGAAGACGTACTATCAGCATGATAGAACTGACAAATCCAAAACAACATGAGGGCGAATCTGTCATCGACTACATCAATCGTTGGAGAGCTCTAAATCTTGATTGCAAAGATCATCTCACCGAGCTATCCGCAGTCAAAATGTGCATTCAAGGCATGCGTTGGGAACTTCTATATATTCTCCAAGGTATAAAGCCTCGCACATTTGAAGAATTATCAACCTGTGCTCATGACATGTAACAAAGTATTACTATCCGTGATGAAGACATCTAAATAAAGTGCTTCTTATCGCAAGAGACTAAACTGCATGATGTTCACTCCAGCATGAGCTTAAAAGACAAATGGCACAAACTATGAACTACGTTATGACTTGATCCATTCCCTCAAAGGGTACGTATGCAACTTAATACAAAATTTTAAGTTCAGTCTGTTTTTCTAAAAAAAAATTACATTTCATGAAGAAGACATTCAAGGTGGATATATGCATGAATATTCGGTTCATGTTCTATTTTGAGGTGTAATCGCCTCTCCAAGTTCGAGATCGTCGTCGCTCATTAAAATTTCCAAGGTCGTCGCTGCTCTCTAACAGTTTCAAAGGTCGCTTCCACTCTATCCTAATTCGAGGTCGTGTTGCTACTTCGTCTCCAAGTTCAGGCGCTGCTACATGGTGTCCAAGTTTTGACGTTGAGTTGCGCTGCTGCATTGTCTCTTAGTTTTGATGCTGCTGCATCGTCTCCAAGTTTGAGGTGTCGTCGTTCTCCTTAAGTTCAAGATCTTTGTCGTTCTCTTCAAGTTCAAGATCACCGTCGCTCTGCCTAAGTTCGAGGTCCGCCACCAGGCTCTCCAAGTATTGACGGGGCTGCACTCGCTTCGTCTCCCATGTTCTGACGTTTGCTGTGTGTGTGCATCGTCTCCAAGGTCTAACGATTGCGCTTCGTCTCTCCAAGTTTGGATGTTGTTGTTGTGCATATCTTCAAGCACTAAGCACTTTGTCTCCAAGTTTTGACTCTGATGTGTGTGCATCGTCTCGTCTTCAAGTTTTGGATGTTGTTGCTTCGTCTTAAATAAGTTCTGACGAGGTCGTGAATAGGTCTTCGTTACTTTTTGTAATTGTAAAATTAGATAGAGGACAAAATGACATTGCAAGGATTCAAACTCAAGACCTCTATTCTGATATCCAGTAGTATTATGCAAATCACCAATTAACATAAGAGCTTAACATGGTAGGTTGAGGTAAATTTAATTATGCTAACTACCACTCATCTATCTCTCATATTTAGTTGAGTCAATGCACTATCCTCGAAGACACATGAATTGGGAATATCTCTCACTTAAGGACAAACAAAGACATCATATTCATTCAGCGCACTCTGATAAAATTTCAAATTAGGATGATTTTTTTTTTTGCCAAATCAAGATTATGGGGGCAAGCAAATCTTGTTAAATTCAAGCCAAGAAAATCAACAAAACTTCATATTCGAAGATATTAGCAAGTTCCAAATTTTTCTCAACTTAATCGACATCAAACTCATGTTAAAGGAAAGTGATAAAAAGTATGGCCTAAATGCAAGCACTTCGAAGATATAAGCAAATTCTAAATTTTGAACTTAACACCCAAGTTCATATGAATGACCCATGTCCATGTAGACAAGTCCAATGGGCCAAGCCAAAAGCCCAGATTCAAAAACTCATCAAGCCAAAGCCTGATGCATAGAAGCTCTATAAATAGAGAGAATTCATTTTCAAGATCCAGAAACTTGAAACTCCAGAGAGAATTCACAAGAACAGAAGACTTTTCAAATTTCTAAGGATCAAACATGCTTCAAAGGCTAAAGACACATGAAAGGTGAATTGATTTCATAAATAAGTCGCTCAAACACGAAGTTCACAAGTCAACAACTAATCCCTCAATCGACAAGTCAAGGTCCGATCCCATGATCAACAAGTCAACGACCGATCACAAAAGAAGATCAACAAGCCAAAGGCCGATTGAACACCAACAACTCAATCTTGACAATTTCTACTTCAAGAACAAGCTACAAAGTCCTTGAAACAAATTCAACCTCGAGAACAAGCTACAAAGTTCTTAAGAATATTTTACATTCGAGAACCATGCTGCAAAGCCCTAGAAATATGTGTATATGAGAGAGAAAGAATCAGAGGAACAATCTTTCGCACATATTCAAATCAATACAAATATATATTCCAAATTTACACGTGTCTCGCATTCATCTTCTTTTCCGAAATCTCATGTGAACAGGAATACTTTTAAATTCTAAGCTATACCTTTTTTTTTTTAATAAAAAGGACATGAAATTAATATAATCTGGTTGAAATTAGTTGAAACATTTAAGGTGGACGATGACAATAATATTTAACAACTTATAATGGAAAATAACTTCTTTTATTTTGTTAGTATTATAAAAAATGAGTTTAATTTTGTTAACTTTATGAAATATGAGTTTTATTTTGTTAATCTCGTAAAAGTTAACATAAAATTATTACAATTATTGATATAGTTTCCATAATTAGTTTTAACTATATATCAAGTATTAATTTTTTCATGTTTAGTTATTACAAAATCTCCGCAACTAAAATTAACATCTTTTCCAAATATAATTACCATAATCTTAATAACTATCATAAAATTTACTAACAAAATTATCATAAATTACACATAAGTCAACAATTTTTTTTTAAATTTAATAAGAGTTTATTTAAGAGATTCAAGCAATTAAACCAAGTATACCAAAGTTATAATTTTTTTAGATATCTAATAACGAGTAACACTTTTTATGGAAAAAAATCAAAAAATAATTAGATTGTGAAATGAATATTATAATATTACTATTTTAAATAAAATTTATTTTTTAATTTACATATTGCAAAGTAAAAATGTGAAAAATAAAAGAGAAATAATAATGTGAATCATTTAAAAAATATTTGAAAAATGATTAAAAAAAAACTCAGCTTAACTTAACCCGCATACCAAACACAACTTTACTTAATGTTTAAGCCAAAAATATCCCGAAAGACTCGGAAGACATTGGGACCCGCACGAAGGACAAATGAAGGCCTCGACCCCCCAAGGGTCTGCCAACACCTTTGCCGACACCCCGGGGGTCGGCCTCGCCATTTCCGACCCCTCGGTGGTCGCCCACGCCATTTTCGACCCCTGGGGGTCGGTCAAATAGAGACCACAATCCCTAGGGTTCGACCGAGTCCATATTGACCCTAGGCAAGCAAGTCCGACTCCTTTGGGGGTCGGCCAAGGAAGGCCTTGACCCCCCGGGGTCAACCCTTGCAGCCTCAACCTTCTTGGGTCCAGCAACGAGTAGGTCAATCCTAGTGGATGGCCGTGGAGGTCAATCCCTTCAGCAGAAGTTATTTCTCGTCGAAGGCGAGCGGTTGTGGACAAGTTATCTTGGCGCGCGTGGGCAGCTAGGCTTCGGGCCGTTTCGGCAGAAGTACGAGAGTCGACTAAGGAAGCCTCGGCAAATCGGTGAGCTTCTTGAGCCTGTGCCAGTTCCAACTTAAGCTTGTCAGTACTAGTAGACAAGAGCGGGCGTGACGCAAGTCTTTAGAGACGTGACGAGAAGCTGAAGCAAAATGCATGAATGCCTTCAAAAAGAAACCAAGGTAACAAATTAGCATGCGTACTTAAGTCAAAGTATGGCTGTAAAAAGTAGGGTCGTCATACCTCGTGCATCAGACGAATCCCTTTTTTCAGGACCTGGGAGGCATCTCCTAGAGGAAAGATAGCCGAAGAAGACCCCACTTCACTCCACAAGTTGGAGGCCAAAGTCTTTTCCTTCTGTGGGTTCAAAGTAGGATGGTGCGGCCCTGACAAAAGGTATCAGTCGAATCTAGAGGGAAGACTGTGTAAAGGCGTTTGAGGCCTACACGAGCCGGTCCGAGCAAAAGAAGAGACGTGGTCAAATCCAAGGCCGGGTCCGTCAAACTCTGGGTCTGACCCAACATCCAAGTCCTCTAGGACTTCAGGAAAAGGGAGATCTTCATCATCACCAGGTGGAAGGGAGCAACCCTCCAAAGTAAGGTCCACTGTGTCGTCGGTTGGAGGCCTAGCAAGGGGGCGATGCGCATCACTATATAAAAGGCGTGCCTCAGCGAAGGCTCATAGTTCATGGCTACTGAACACGATAAAAAGCGTTAACTTATATTTTCAATATTCAAAGCATGCTAAGTTAGAAGAAAAAGTAAGCTGCATACTTGGAGCGGATCCCTCCTGCGGGATGGGTAAGTCCGAGTTAGAATCAGCTGGCACTGCCGAATCTGGAAGGAGGTTGTAAAGCGCCAACGATTTCGTCGGGTACTACACACTGCGAGTGACCTCCTCGGGGTAGGTCATAATGACCTCGTAAAACTTCATTACCCAAGAGCGAGGATTTAGTTTCCTGTGCACTATGAACAACACAAAATGTTAGTACGGTGCCAAAAGATAGATAAGCGAAGACGAAAGAAAGTATACCGTATGTTTCGAAGGCAGTGGGAATTGACAATGAAGCTTCGGCGCCTGGGGCCGCCCAAGATCCTCCAGCAAAGAACCAGCGCTCTTTCCACCCCTTCAGAAAGTTGGGGCACGCCACCAAAGGAGAAAGTTTGCTCTTGGGGGAAAGGTAGCAGCCCACGTGATGTCGGGATGCTGTAGAAGCGGTAAAGCGAGAGAAGGTCTCTGGCACTGAATGGACCCTCGAAGCTGGTGTATACCGAAATACTGTGAACACCGAAGAAGCCATTCCAGGCATTGGGAGCCAGCTGCACTGGAGCTAGCCCAGCCATACGTAAGAACTCTTGAAGAGACGATATAAGGAGAAGCCGAACTCCTTTGTCGAACATGGTGGTGTAAAGGGCCACCTCGCCCGGAAGAGGATGGACATATGTCTCTTAAGCAAGTGGAAGGGTGATCTCGGCAGGAATAAGGAACTGGCTCCTAAGGTTATTTAAGTCCTCTTGAGTTAAAATGGACACAACCATTTGACATCCCGACCCCACCGCCAGGGCTCTCCGCCGAGTTCTCTTAAGCGAGGAGGAAGCGCGAAGGTGAAGGGATTTGGTATTATAGTCAGACGAAGGGTCCATGGCATTAAAAGTAAGGAGTAGTGATCTGGAAATAACTAAGTTAAGAAAAAGGCAAGTCTCTAAGAGAGCCTAAGTACCCTACGAAATTCGACGAACAACTACACAGACGAGACTTTTACAAAAAGAGCCTAAGTAACCTACAAGTTTAAAAAAGCGGTGAAAAAGGCAAGACTTTTATAAAAGTGCCTAAGTAACCTACCACTTTCAACAAACGATTGGGCGATCGAGACTTTTATAAAAAGTTCCTAAGTATCCTAAAAATTTCGAAAGGAAGTTAAACGGGCAAGACTTTTATAAAAAGTGCCTAAGTAGCCTACTGATTCGGAAAAGTACTATAACGGGCAAGTCTTTGAAAAAAGAGCCTAAACAATCCAAAAATTCGGACATACATGCATAAATGGCAAAAAATCGAAAAAAATGCCTAAATAAAGGTAGAATTTTCAAAAATAAGCCTAACAGTTAGCATTGAGTCACAAAAAAGGAAGGTACATACCGAAAAAGTGGGGCGCAACGGATGCTTTCCAAAAGTCCAAAATGCAACGCAAGTCTCCCCCACACTTTGAAAAAATCGAAAATCCTAGCCTAGTGAGAGGCAATTTTCGGCCAATGTAGGGTAAAAAGAAGGGTGTAATTTTAAAGAGAGTTTTATGGAAAAGTTAAGTTATGGAAAGTCTCTAAAGGATAAATATTTTCCTAAAAAGATGGTGATTTTTCATTGAATAAAAATATTATCTTGGAAAAGATATTTTTATAAATAAGAATATGGCCATTTTAATATAACCTAAAAACTTTATTTGTTTCAATATTATTTAGGAAAAGATATTATTAAAAAAGAATATGACCTAAGTAGTTTTCAAGGAAATACTTCTGTAAATTACCAGAAGGTAACTTTTTAGCGTCCCGAAACTTCGAAAAAGAAGCAAGTGGCTAAACTACTCTCCAAAATCCGGCAAGCTCGAAAATGAAGAGTAGGGGTAATGTTGTAAGCCAAAAATATCCCGAAAGACTTGGAAGAGGTTAAGACCCAC
>JBBMEG010000027.1:5073440-5088035 GCA_037832605.1 Cyclanthera cordifolia
AAAATTAATGAAGAAGTTGGAACATTTATGGGTAAGAAATCCAATATTTTCTCAACAAACTTGAAATATTAAATAAAATTATAATCAAATATTTTATTGTTTGATGATAAATTAATTGAAAACCACACATTCTTTCATCCCAGCTAATATGATAGCTATTTTTGTCAATGTTTAAAAATGTTATCATTTCATGATTTTATTTTTTATAAAAAAAATATAATAAAGAATGTGTTTGATAATTCTTGTAGTTGTCAAAACACAGCAAACTATTTATCAATTAAAAAAAACTCATTTTTAAAACAGTGGCTTTCATGTTTTTAATCTAATTTGCAATATTTTTTTAAAATAATAAATGTGGGTAAGAAACATAAACAATGAATCGACTCCTAAACTAATCCTCTATCCGAGTCTAATGATCAAGACACATGTGACCTAACCATTGCTCGTGTTTTATATCTCTTGCTCCCTTTAAGACTTTTAACTCAGATCAACTCAACGGTTCTCTTAGGAACACCAAAGCTCGGTTACTCACTCTCGGTTTCCTTTGGAACAACTAAACTCGATTAATCACAGACGTTTCTAATTGGAATTCTTAGACAAAGGTAACAATCTCGATAAATATCAAAGCATCTCTAAACTTATCACATAATTCATATTGTAACTAATTAAATATAACAGATAAGACATTCCTAAACTCCATAACCATTTACAACAAATCACACTATCATCTGACCAAAACATGTTAAACCATATATTTATTAAACATATGAAGCAACACATAAGCAATATCGGGAATCATGTTAAGACGATATATTTACTACATACAAAACATCCTAAAACTCTAGATTCAAACATTCGTAGCAAAACACGTTATTGAATTCTTAACAAATCATATACAAGTTAAAGATTACCCATAACAATCGTATACTGACGAAACAATCTCTTACCTTGGCTGAAAATTGCTTGGAACCACCCTTGGAACTCGAAATTATGATCCTCTAAGGGATGCCCACCTAAAAGTGGCCATACATGATAAACATGTGAGAATTAGGTCTGAAAAACCCCGAAAACAGACTCGAGATTTACCTTAAAGGGCGAAGTCGGAATTTTTTCGGTCCCTAGAGATAACGGCGGCGCGTGAAGACAAACGACAACGCGTAGGGAAACGCTCATCGACGCGTGGAGCATGGCAAAGCTAGGTTCGGACGTGTTTGCAGTAGGCTCGGGTTGGGCGAGGCTTGCTTCGACGCACACTGCTGGCTCAGGAAGCTATCGCCCAATCTGAAGCTACGTCTTGACGTGGGCGGTCCATTGATGACGCGCCACGTGGCTGCAGAACTAAGGCGGGCAAAGCGGTGAAGCTTCTGATTGGCGGACACCACGATGACTTGCGATTGACTGACAAAACGGCTACCGGTGATTGGCTGGTGCAGCGGCGGCTGACGCAGACGGCATGGCCAATCATGTCGACTCCTCGCTGCTGGGGCGAATGAGGTAGTGACAGGTGGCTTGCGATTGACTGATAAAATGGTGGCGGCTGCATATAAACGGATGGTGGTGGTGCCTAGGGTCTTGTGCTTGCACAGAAAAAGATGTTGAATGATTATCTAATGATTGTCTCATAATGATGATTACTGATTGAGTATTTATAGCTCAATCATTGACCCTAATTTGGCATTTTCCCTATTTTTTCCTTCATGAGCAAAAATTACAAAATTACCCTCAAATCCAATATTCCAATGTTAGCTCTAAACACAAGAAACTACCTTCTTGTCCTTGCTCCCTTAGGTCCAATAAACATTTTTATAGGAGAATTTGGTCATTTTAACCCCTCAAAATTCTTGATTAAATAAAATACATTTTATTTTCAAAATTGTAGGTCGTAAGATTACCTTCCAAATAATCTCATCCAAACATGATTTTTATACAACCATTCATTTAATCATCATATTAAAACTACCCATTCAAACCCCTTAATTCTTCATCCAATCCAAACCCGACTTTTTCAATAAATAGTGATTGTTTATTCAGTGCATAAAATGATTATTATTATTTTATTTTTTTTTACATTTAGGTGTCTCAATATTAACCACATTTTTTTTAATTAAAATAAAATAAAGTGTCTCAACAATCCAAATTTTCTTGATTAAAAGATTATGTATAAATAGGAGTCTTGTTGAAACTTGTGTACAATAATCAAAGAGAGATCACTCTTTTTTCATCTTCACAATCTCATTCTATTTAATCAATACTCCATATATTTCTATCAAGGTTTTCAATAAAAATGCACGCGCGCTCAATCAAGCTAACCTTCTTCAAAGATGTAGCAGTAAGAATAAATCATCTATCCAATCATACATTTAAATCCTCTTGTTTAATTCTCTTAATCTAATATATATTGAAACAAACATCACAGGAATCGACTTCCACCTGTAGCAACTACAACTCCAACTCCAACTTTAGCCTATCTACAAAAGAAGTAAAATGTACAATATTGTCTACTTCTCTAATGACTAGACATACTTCAAATAAGGCAAGTATAAACTATCCCATTCGATTTTAAATGCACGTGATATTGCACAATAAGTAAAACTCGTCAACTTTTCGTAAATAGTTTTCGTTATTTGTGTAGATAATAATATGTCACGTAATTATATGAAAGATAAATGATAAATTGCAGGTGTGACACATAATTATCCACACAAATATGATAAATAGTAGGTATAAATATCGTTTGTAAAGTATATAAATTTTTAATAATTTTGTTTTTATTTTAGACTATTTGTAAAGTATATATATATATATATGGTGCTCGTATGTATAATATTTTTATTTTATTTGAGGGAGTAAAGTAGCATTTTAACATAAATAAAGAAATAAATAGTAAAAATATATTTTCAAGAACCCAAAATCAAATACACTTACTTCTGTGTCACGGTACATTTATTTTTTTTGTCAGTTTGGCTAATTGACACATTTTTCTTTTTAATTATTTTTCCTAAAAGAATATATATTTCTTCTTATTATTAGTCAACCAGTAAAATAAGTCCTTCCAAATTATACTATAAATTATCCGGTCATCTTCCTTTGCTATACGTATATTTACAGAGCAGCAGAGCATTGACGATTACCTCGGAGACCATTTCCATGGAGGATTTGAAGCCAAGACCTGCAAATTCGTCTCCCCTCACTCCACTCGGCTTCCTCGACAGAGCCGCCATCATCTACGGCGACGGCCCGTCAATCATCTACGGCGACACCACTTACACGTGGTCGGAAACCCACCGTCGATGCCTCCAACTCGCCTCTTCCATATCCTCCTTCGGTATCCAACCAGGCCAAGTCGTTTCTGTCGTCTCTCCCAACACTCCGGCCATGTACGAGCTCCACTTCGCCGTTCCGATGGCCGGCGCCGTCCTCAACTCCATCAATCTCCGCCTCGACGCTCGAACCATCTCCATCCTCCTCTCCCATAGCGAATCGAAGCTCATCTTCGTCGATCAAGAATCTTGTGCCTTAATCTCCAACGCTCTGGCATTGCTCCCGCCGGAGATGAACCGCCCGCCGCTCGTCCTCATCACGGACGATGCTGCCGACTCTGTTTTGATTTCCAACGATTTTGTCGATTCGTATGAGGAAATGGTTCGAAAAGGGGATTCTGAGTTTCAATGGATTCAACCGACGAGCGAGTGGGATCCGATCGTTCTGAACTATACCTCCGGCACGACGGCGTCGCCGAAAGGAGTGGTTCATTGTCACAGAGGAGCTTTCACAATCACTCTCGATTCGCTTCTCGAATGGGGAGTTTCGAAGCAATCGGTTTATCTGTGGACATTACCGATGTATCACAGCAATGGATGGAGTTTCCCCTGGGGAATCGCCGCCGTCGGCGGCACAAATGTCTGCATTAGAAAATTCAATGCGGCGTTGATTTTCTCGTTAATCCATCGCCATCACGTGACTCACATGTGCGGAGCTCCGGTAGTGTTGAACATGCTAACAAACTCTAATAACAACCAGCCGCTTGATCGGCCTGTTAAGATTCTCACCGGCGGATCGCCACCGCCGGCAATAATTCTGTTACGAGCTGAATCATTAGGTTTCGATGTTAGCCATGGTTACGGGCTGACAGAGACGGGAGGACCGGTGGTTTACTGCTCTTGGAAGTCGCAGTGGAACCGGCTACCGGCGGCAGAGCGGGCGCGGTTGAAGGCGCGACAGGGGGTGAGGACAATGACCACGACGACGGTGGACGTGGTGGATTTAGTGAACGGAAAAAGCGTGAATCGTGACGGAGTTTCGACCGGAGAGATTGTTCTGAGAGGTGGATCGATCATGCTAGGGTATTTGAAAGATCCGGTAGCGACGGCGAATTCGATGACCGGCGATGGGCGGTTCTTGACCGGGGATATTGGAGTGATGCATCCAGATGGATATCTGGAGATCAAGGATCGGTCGAAAGATTTGATTATAAGCGGCGGAGAGAATCTGAGCAGTGTTGAGGTGGAATCAATTCTGTATTCGAATCCAGCGGTGAATGAGGCGGCGGTGGTGGCACGGCCGGACGAGTTTTGGGGAGAGACGCCATGTGCGTTTGTGAGCTTGAGAGAAGGATTGGCTCATAAACCAACAGAGAAAGAGATTATTGAGTATTGCAACGGGAAGCTGCCACGATTCATGGTGCCGAAGACGGTGGTGTTCATGGCGGAGCTGCCAAGAACTTCAACCGGAAAAATTCAGAAATATGTGCTGAGGGAAATGGCTAAGTCAATGGGCCAACAAACATAACAGTTTGCAGAAGAATCATCAGAAATCATGATTAGTAATAAATGTCATCTAATCTATTTTATAGTTCCAAATATCAATTTCATTCCAAACTTTTAAATGGTTACCTTTCAAATATTTAAATTTCGTTCTTATATTATTAAGAAAATTTAAAATTTGTCCAATCAAAATGATAGCCACGGAACTAACACAATCCAATCGAGTGAAACAAGGGAAACTGATAAATTTCAATTAATTACAAATAACTAACTTTAATCAATTTAATATTGATAGATTTTAATCAACTTAAATATTTCATATTTTTCTATATATATGAAATATATTTTAAAAAGTTGCTATAATTAAAATAGTGATGTCAGAATTTGCTTTCTGCAACAAATTTTCTTTAATTTTAATCTAACATACAAAATTTATGAATCAAAATTAAACAAACTACAAAGTTCATAAATCAAATTGAATCTGTGAAAATCTATGGACAAAAATGGGACAAATACCAAAATTTATGGACCACGCGATATTTTGACCATGAAAACAAAAAATGAACCCATGTTAAAATGAAACCTTTGTATGCTTTAGTTCAAAGAACCTTTGTATGGTTCTAAACTCAGTTTAGTAGCTGGTTCTTTGTGCAAATAAAGGGAAGTTTGTTTTGAGCCAGAGTAAACATAATTCATGTTGGTCTCTCTCACTCTCTTTTGTTTGATTGTGTGAATTAGAATGCGTGGAGTAAAAAAAAAGGCTTACTAAAAATGGAAATAACATTTATAACTCACGAGTTAGGATAGAAGAAAATAGTGAAGAAGTTTTTTAGAATAATAGTTCAATTAACATAAATAGATACTTATAATAACAAGTTTTTTTTCTTCAAATATATTATTTAGTGTATATATGTGTGTCAACCATAAATTTAATCTATTAAAAAGTTTTAGATTTCTTGTGACATTTATACCTCAAGCAATATTTAATATTTTGATATAATGTAAGACACCTAAATATGAGCGACATTTAACTTTATTTTAACTCTAAAGAAGTAAAAAATAAAATAAAGAAATGTAGGTCACTTGATATCTTACAAATAATAATAATAATAAAGGTCAAGAAAACTGAACCTTTTGTAACGAGAAGAAGAAAATATTGTCATCTCTATGTGTGTCCCAAATCGACTTGTCGACGTGACAAAACGACAATACTCTAGAGTAATGGCGGGATATTAGCTCTCAACCCCGCCTAATTGGCTCCTTCTTCAATCGTAGAAACCAGAACGACGACTTGCAGCAGACACGACGGCGTCAATGGCGGGCTGTTTAGCCACCGCCAATCTTCCAGTCATTGTCCCCCCACTTTCCTCTTCTTTTCCATCCAACTCTCACCGCCCTCTTTTTCATTTCAGTTTTAGCGGACCTATTATCGTACCGGACATTTCCTCCGCCTATCTCCGGCGAAGATTACCGATTCGTTCGGGTTTCAGAAGGTACGGCGACCACGCCGTTTATGTTGCGTTGAATTGCACCAGAAGTGGCGCGGATACTGAATTGGACCTGTCTGAGTCTATTGATTGCGTGGGGACTGCTCAGGATGTGGAGTGTGTGGTTTCTTCAAGTGATGAAGATCCTTTATCTTCGATTAGGGAGCCGTTGGAATTAGGGTTTTCTGATGTTGGTGGTGATGGCGATGGCGATGGCTCTGTGGCAGTGTTGGAGAAAGCTTGGGAGTTCGCGGTGTTGGTTTCGCCGTTTTTCTTGTGGGGTACGGCTATGGTGGCGATGAAGGAGGTGCTTCCAAGGTGTGGTCCATTTTTCGTTTCTTCCTTTCGTCTTATACCTGCCGGTTTCCTCTTGATTGCATTTGCTGCTTTTCGCGGTCGCCCCTTTCCCTCTGGCTTTTCTGCTTGGATTTCCATTCTTCTATTTGCTCTTGTCGATGCTACATCATTTCAGGGCTTTCTTGCTCAAGGCTTGCAGAGGACGTCCGCAGGCTTGGGAAGTGTATGTTTCAGTTTTTGCCTCTTTTGCTTTGGATTCATAGATATCTTTGTACTTTGTCATCGCAGATTTCTGTAGTTGGTAATTGTTAACTGATTAAGTTAACAGAAAACTATTCACTCACTACTGAACGCAAGAAATATATTCTCAATCGTTTTTTTTTTTTGGAAATCAGGTAATCAAAACTTTGCTTTACTATACTCACCCGTCCCTAAGCCAAGCACCGAGAGATATCTTAGGAATGGATACATGGTAGGTGTATACAAATTAATGTCACAAGTAGTTCTTGAATCTTGGATCTTGAGGATAGCACACCTTCAAAGCCCTAACCTTCAACCATTGCGCCACTCCTCCGGAACTGTATTCTGACTCATTTATGGATAGTTTTTTTTTTTCTTCTTTTTTGATTATATATTAGAGGGAGGATCCTTTTTTATAGTAACTCTTATGAAATTTTATTTAGAAGATAAGAATTAGAATGTTTGGCAAATAGGGCTTCTCAATTGCTGACCGGACAACAAGATCTCCGAGTGAGTAGTTGTTGCGCAAAGCATTTCAACAACTATTTCTAAAAATGTATCTTAAAAATTAACCTCCATGTGGCTTAAACTGTATGATCCATTCTAGAAAGCTAATCGGGTATTCTCCAAGATTCCCTTGCCCAACTCCAATTGTTGACGAGGCAACTACATTGTGCTTCTTTAAAGCTGACTGGTCTAGTTGTCAAATAAAGATCTTGTAAATCATAAAGTGATAGGAACACATACTTTTTCATTGATAGCGTGAAATAGATACAATATAACCCATCCAAATAAGCAACAAAAGATAGCAACATAGAAAGTGGTAAAAATGAAGATGGCAAACTAGGAACATACATGGAGATGGTAAGAGAAAATACCTGATTCGGTGGGGGAAAACAAAAACAAAGAGAAAAACAAATAGCTCGGTCATGCCAGGTCTTTATTATTTTTCTGATGAGAGATGAGACTTGTAAAATATAACAACTTAGAGCATATGCTCGAAGTCTAAGGATTCACAGGAAAGTTTCTTACAAAGTTTTTGGAACATTCTCAAGATAGATATCGTGCATTTGCTCTAAATTGTTGTAGTTGTATTTAACAAGTTCAACTCCCATTAGAATAATAATGAAGTCCAGAATGGGGACAAACTTAAAGATATTGCTTTCCATCAATTTCTATACGTGGCAGTGCCAAGCAACTAACATTAGTGGCATCCCACCAATATTTCTCTACTTGGAGCTTTCTTTATGAGAACCTTTGTAGTTTGATTCATGATATGGCAACTGGATGGCTAGGATCAACTGGTGAATTGATCTCTCATGAATCACAAGATCATTGTTGCCTCTCATCCAAGTACACGTGATATATGAATGACTTTTACCTCTCAGGCCTCCTTTTCATTTTTCCAATGATAAATGTTTTTAAACTAGCATATTTGGCACTTTTATTTTTCTAACATCCTTGTAATCATTCAGATATCACGTGTAGCATTCAAATTCTCTTTGCCTACGCCCTATTTTGCAGGTAATAATTGATTCTCAACCATTAACTGTGGCGGTACTTGCAGCCTTCTTATTCGGTGAGTCTATCAGTTTAGTTGGAGCCGCTGGACTTGTACTTGGCGTTTTAGGACTTTTACTTCTTGAGGTACTCCTTTTTTCCCTTCTCAGTGTACTTGTTTTTTCTTGTGCCACTGCCTTACAGATGTATTCAGTAACTGATTAGTTATAGAGATGTACACGGCTATGAGACTTACAAAGTGTAATGTTCAACAAACTTGAACTATGAAATTTGTGTTGGGTTTGGGGAGCTTTGGGCCGATGAGTCCCAAATTCTTGCATAAATGAAAAGCTTCATTTCATAATGCTCTCAAAATGGAGAGCAGTTTCGAATTAAAAATTTATACTGAATTCAAGAACTATTTAGCATCCTCATCTGCCTGTTCTGAACTGCAATGTGATCAAATCTTGACATTTCAATTTCACCATTCACATTCTTTGTAACTTAAACTACACATCTTACGAATGCCCAGTTCTTGGCCCCGTTTAAAGAAAACACTTTGTTTCCTATTCCACAATAGAGCATTTGTCTTTTGAGTGCGTATGGATGTCTTATATTCTTTTCAACATTATGTTAGTACAATCGTTCAAGTAATTTATTAAATGAAAAAAGATGTGATATTCACCAGACTAATCTACCTGGAACTTTATCAAAACATAGCTTCTGTTTGACATGGTACTCCATTTGACAGGTTCCTTCACTTTCTTTAGACGCAAGTAGCTTTTCGTTGTGGGGAAGTGGTGAGTGGTGGATGTTTCTAGCTGCACAGAGCATGGCAGTAGGGACTGTCATGGTCCGCTGGGTTTCCAAGTACTCTGATCCTATTATGGCAACTGGATGGGTAGGATCAACTGGTGAACTGATCTCTCATGAATTCACACGATCATTGTTTTTTCTCATGAGTCATGCCTTTTGTTAAACTAATTTATTTTAGTGAACCTTTCTTGTCATCCTTGCAAAATATCTGATCACACGATTGAGAACATGTTTGTTGTCATCATGATTCATGGAAAATTTCCTGCCCCCTGCACTCTATTTAATCCACTATTAGTTAGATTGATACTCGCTGGCTCTGCTTTGTACCTTCTCTAATGTCAATTTCTAAGTTAGTGTTGTATAGCATGCACGCAATTTAGTTATAGAAAGCATTAAACTTCTATGGTTTTCCTTATTAGAAGCTATGAAGCATTTGAAGAATGCCGTATTCCAGGCCTTAGTTTATTGAAGGAAATAAGGCATGGAACTAGATAAATTTATTTATTTTTCTTGTTGCAGCACATGGTGATTGGTGGTCTCCCGCTTTTATTGATCTGTTTCCTTAATCACGACCCTGCCATCAGTGGGAGCCTGAAAGATCTTACAACAAATGATATACTAGCACTCCTTTATGCATCCATTTTTGGAAGTGCTGTTAGTTATGGTTCATTCTTCTATAGTGCAACAAAAGGTTTGACTCTTTCGCCCTCATCTCTAGTTTGTGAAGTGCATTTTGCTTTGAAGTTCAAATTGTCTCTTGTTTCATTATTATTATTTTTCTAATATTGCATGCGACTTTATACTTTGGTCAATGATTAATCAAAGATTTAATTTTTTCCCCATCCCATGTGCATGCATGATTCCATTTAAATTACACACACTCACACACAGTAATATGCCTCCGAAATATGATCTGGTTGAAATTTGATAACAAGTGGTTGATATATTCATGCTAATTTAGTTATAAGGATTTTTTAATTTTACAAGGATGCTCAAAGACGCAAGGATAACATCACTTTATTTGTCTGACTGTGCTGGATGGATAAGCATTGTGAAATGCATTTAGTTTCATTATGGCTTACTGGTTTTTTGATACGCTGTGGCCTGTGTACAGAAATCCAATTTTTAACGTCCCTTGTCACCTTTGTAAGAATACATGGTTCCTTATTTGGTCTCTATTTTTGTGCTAATTCTACTCTGAATGGTTTTCTTATTATAGGTAGTTTGACAAAGCTCAGCTCTCTCACCTTTCTCACTCCAATGTTTGCTTCAATTTTTGGGTAAGGTTATCCTTATTCTTCAACAGGGAACAGATGCAATGAGTGAAATATTTACTTTATAGGCACTTCAATATTTCCTTTGTTTGTTTATCAACCCAGGTTTCTATACTTGGGAGAGACATTCTCACCAATTCAACTGGTTGGAGCAGTTGTCACTGTAGTTGCTATATATGTGGTCAACCATGGCAGTAGTTTGGAATGAAATCACAAAATCCAAAATCCGTTGATGCTACATTCAAACAAAGGCTTATCATCAGACTTGGAAGACCTGTTTACATACTTGATTTAGAAAATATTTCCCAGAAGGAATATACCATACTTTATTGTGCAGCAGTCCTGACTAACATTTGCAGATTAATCCTGTGGGGGGAGCCAACCAAATGAAGCGATTGATGATGCATGAGTATGAATATGCTTCTAGGGATAAATAAGCAAATGTAAGATGCCTTATCAGAATGCCCCCTCAAGCATCCTCTTGTGAATTTTGAACTGTATCATGCAAAAACCAGCATTTGTACTTAAAGTATGTTGAATGTGTATTAATTCGGATAATGTAATTATGACATTTGTCAAATGTAATTATTTAGTTTTCTTGCTTCAAAACATTGGGGTGATGCTTATCATTTTTTTTTGAAAGGGAGTGATGATGGTTCATTATTTAGAATCTTGTGAAATAATTAGTGCTGCTTATAAGTGGAAAAATAATGAGTGGAAGTTTATAGAAAGGAGAAATTTTGTTGCAAGTATGCAACTGAATACAAATGCCGAAGTAAAATTCTGCGTTTCACAGCATGAAAAGAAGAATGGAAAAAAGACAACAAAACAAAACAGTCAAATGGCTGAGAGATCTATACAATTCTAATTAGGTGGAGCCAGTGGCTGCAACAGGAATGGAATGAAGAGTTTTACTGGCACTGCCAAGTCTGCCACGGCCAATCCCTGATCTTTGGGAATCAGAGTCTCTCCTTCTCTCGGTCGTTCTCTTCTTGGTCTCATCTCCGTCGAGCCCTGGTTTTGCTTGCGAACCCCTCGCAGAGCCAGAATGTGGATGCCCGTCCGCTCTGGTGTTGTGCCTTGATGCCCATGAATCGGTTGAATTAGCTGAGTTTGGTTCCCATGAGGCAGTTGAGATGCCCCAATGCTGCTGCTGTTGAACACTGCCCACAAAACTGTTGCTACCTGAGGATTCCTGATCATCTGTATCTCCCTCTCCAACAGCAACCACAGGATCGCCCCTTTTCACCGTCACGTACTTGTGGAAGCTTGGTTCCAGAATATCATCATCCATGGCAACTTCTGATTCAACAAAAGGATCTCGGATATCGGCCACGCCCTTCCCTGCTAGATTGCTGCTGTAAGGAACGTTATACTCATTTCTGCTAGATTGGTTTGTTGGTGGATTGCTTTTATCCTCAGAGAAAGCACAGGAGAAATTTGAACTTGTAGTGGAATTGAGATCAGCAACTGCTTCAACTATGGAGCAAGCTTTGGTTACACAAGCAGGAAGAGAAACAGGGATGGGATTCTTTTGATGGAAGTTCTGAATGTCTTGAAGCAACATCTTGGTGTAAGATGGTGTTTGACTTTGATTTAATAAAGTTTCTGGATTAATATCTAGTTCTCTGGATTGCCTTGCAGATCTGCTTCTCCCATGGGGTTTCTGGTGCTCAACTACAACCACCTCTGTGTTTGACAGTGGTGTTGTGGAGGTGATGATATTCACAACACCTCTTGTAGCAGCGGCAGGGGTGCCTGTTTTGCTGCTATTCACTTGAGAAACCACTACTTTGTTGCAAACTTTGGAATCAGTTTTTGGCTTCTGTGTCAAATAATCGTAAGGTATAAATCAGTATTTATATTATTCAATATCAATTGGGCACGGGGTGATAGGTATATCTTCTTCCTTATTAGGTTATTCAAGATGTCACTAGATCTATACTCTGGTGGTAGGTATAAAAACCAGTATTTAAAGACTAGCTGTTTACTGGAAATTTAGATGCTTAGACATAGAAGAAAAGGGTGTGTTCATAAGCAAATGTACCTGGTTTAGACCATTCATGGAGTCTTTAGGTATCACTTCTTCATTTTCCTTTTTGTTTCTGTTTTGAACTCTGTTGTGTTGCTGTGAATTAGTATCTATCTCACCCAACGGGTTTCTTCTGTAAGGAGATTGCTCTGCTTTTCTTGATGAGCTGCGGCTGAGAGATGGCTGTTGCTGCTGCTGCTCATTGTTTCTTGCAGGAGACTGTGAACGAGGTGAAGAAGCAACCCTCGAACCCGCCATGGCCGTTGCCTCGCCGACGTTTCTCTTAACGGATATCCTCTTAACAGCAGTCACAGTGGCCGAATCATTGCCACCACAACCAACAGCGGCATTGTTGCTCTTGTCCATTTCCATGTGACAAACTGTTGCCGGGACTGAAACCATCTTCGTCGGTCGACTGAGACCACCACCATTGCTTACATTGACATTGAGATTCGAAGAATTGTTTGAAGGATTCGAAGAAGATGGTTCCACCGACCGTCGACCAGGCGATCGGCTGACACGCCTCTCTCGGCTGCTAGATCGTTGGTTCTGATCTCTCTCCCTACTAGGGGTTCTCCTCCTTCCTTGAGAGGAAGAACGCCGCGAAGGTTGGCGATGGCGCTGCCTCTGATTCTGGCGAGTTCCATCCTCATCAACCTCAACAGAAGTGGGATTTCTCCCATCTTCATCTTCATCACAATAATTACCAGAAGTAACACCATCTCTATCACAATGGTCAAAGTCATAACTTCTCTTAGAACCAGAATACTTCCTTCCATGACCTTTAGCAGATGAACTCCGACTCAACCTTCCACACTGAATCAAAATGGCATCAACCTCTTCCTTAGTACAGCTAGAAGTTCTCACCAAACCCATCTTCAAATTTTCACTAACAGCTCCAGAATCCAAAATGTCACAGGAAGAAGAAGACAAAGTAGGAGTAGGAACAGAGAACACTGCTCCATTACCTCCCTCAGCTTGAACAGAACCTTCATTTCTGTCTCTCCCATCATGGCTCCTCCTGTGCTTAATCACAAACACCTCCTTCTTCACAGGGCACTCACCATTTTCTTGCTGCGTTTTCTTACTGCTGTTGTTCTTCAATTTCAGGTCAGCAATGTGAGGCTGAGTTTCTCCAGGCTGAGAAACTGGAAGGATGGGTTTGCAGCCATTGCAGGAGGAGCTGGGAGGAGGATCTTGAGGCAAATGGGTGGAAGAAATTGAAGGTAAAGTTTTCTTTTTTTTGCTAAAACAAACACCCATTAGAGATCTATGGCGATTTTGAGCGAAAACCAACACTGGAAATCGAACAAAGAGTCAGAGATATGGAAGAAACTTAAGCTATAGAGAGATAGAGAGAGATTGGTGGGTTTGAGATTTGAAAGTGAAATTAGAGAGAGGTAAAATAAAAGGGAGCCAACGGGCGGCGCACTGTTCAAGAAGCATTTTCAAAATGACTGCAACTTTTTTTTTAATGAGAGAGAGAGAGAGAGGAATAATTCAAATTTTGAGTTGTAGAGAGGGGGAAAGGAAGAGAGAGAAGAAAACCATCTGAGAATAAGAGCCGTTAGATAAGTTTGGATTTGAAATGAATGAGTCAATGGACAACACAAGTATTAATGCTTGTCGTTTTGGCTGTTACTTTTTATAGTATATATTTTTCTCTCGGTGTGTATATATATATATATGTGTGTGTTTACATGTGTGTATATATATATATGTATGCATGTTTTTTTTTTTTAAATGTATGTGTATATATTGGGATTTTTCATTTACAAAAAAAAAAAAAAAAAAAAAAAAAACCCAAAATGGTACAATTAACAGAATTTTGAAAAAGTTCTTATATAATAAAAAAAAAAGAAAAACTGGGTACTGGTAAAATGATGAAAAAAATATTTAGCTAATTAAAATCAATTAATTCAACTTATGGAAAACAAATGATTGAAGGAAGTAAGAGGAAAAAAGAAAATTTTGGAGTATGAAAAAAAAACACAACCATTTGCTATAAATGAAATATTTAAAAAAATGAAATATTTTAAAAAAAGTTATAACTAAAATTATTGATTAGAAGTTGCTTACTTATATCAATATTCCTACCTCCATGTGTGTGTGTCTCTATATTATATATATATATATATATATATATATATATTATTTTTTGTTTTTTTTTTGACGGGTATTTCTCT
>JBBMEG010000027.1:5088601-5099301 GCA_037832605.1 Cyclanthera cordifolia
TATATATATTTTTTTTTTTTTTTTTTTTTTTAATTGTTCATTTTTTTGCTCTTGCTTTTCACATAAAATGTCTAAAAGACTCAATTTTTGGCAAGTATTGTGTATCAATATGGGTGTTATCTTCAAACTTTTATACCCATTATTTTGAAATTAAATTATCCTCTTACAATTTGAAAGTTTTTTTTAATCGATTTTTCTAACTCTAAAATTGTTTATATAAATAGGGTAAATTTGGGGTAATAGGATGATATGGGAAGAGAAAAGATAAATTCTCACCGTTTAACTCTTGGTTTCTATTCTATTAATTATTAATTTACTCTTATTTTCATAATTTTATTCATTCTATATTTCTGTAGCCAAACATGCTCCAAGTTGGTTTGAATGAAAATTGACCAAGCTAATATTTAAAATTTGAAAAGCTTACAGAATTTTATTTTTACAATCATTTGTGACAATTTATATGTAAAATTAAAATGGAAGGTTGTTAGTTGATGGGAAGTTTAAGTTGTACTGTTCTTGTTTTTGGTTGATGAAGATGGTTGGTTGCTTTTCCCAAACAAAATAATATTGTGAATGCCAATAATACAAATTGAGTTAATTTTTTTATAAGAAAAAAAAAAAAAAATTAAACATAGGCAAAACTTCAAAAATATTATGCTCCCTTTAGCATTAAGAATTGTTTGAATAGTAATAACAGTAATGATTGTAATCTTCTACCTATAATTGTCACATATTTTTAAGTGCCTAGTTCTATTCCTCGTTTTAATTGACACTTTTGCAGAATCTTTTTAAAGAATAATTTCAAAAGTTCAAAAAATTAAAATAAAACCTTTTAAAGTCTAAACCCATCTCAAAGTTAAAAGAGGCACTTTGTAAACCTTTTTAATAAAAATACACCAACTTTGGTGGATTTTTGATGTACAGCAAAAAAAAAAAAAAAAAAAAAAAAAAAAAAAAAAAAAAAAAAAAAAAAACCAATAGAATGTTTTTAAAATTATTGTATACAAGAAAAATAGATCGTCTATGTAAAATGACTAAAATATTCTTATTTAATTTGTTCGAATGATAGCCTTCATTTAATAGTTGAACAAATAGCCTTTAATTATTAGTTCAACTAATAGACTCAATTAATAGTTTTCAATTAATTTGTTGAAAAGATGATAAAATTAAAATTTTTGAAAAACAAATAAAAATTTATTGTAAAATTAAAATTAAAATATGTGAATGAAAAGTTGCTATGCCTAATAATTTATCTTTGTTTTGTTGTTAAAAGGTAAGCAACTTTCGGTATAGTTTAGTGATTCAAATTATTCTCCAAGCCTTTTCTTGATATGGGGTAATTTTAAGCAGTTAATGGCGTAAATGTTACATGCTTAATGTAGAATATAGAACTGTTTTAAAGGATGAATTGGAATTTAAATTAGTCTAATTTGGAAATTTTAAATTATGGAAATTAAAGACTAAAGTTTTTTTTTTTTTTTTCAAACTAAAGTCTAAATTTTTAAAATACGGTAACAAAGCTCCAACTTTTCTTCCGAATTTTTTTTTATAATTTACCCATTAAAATACGAAAAGTTTTAGTTTTCAAATATTTAAATTGGAGTATGATGCATATGAAAGATTTAAATTGGGGTGCGTGCATGAAAGAGAATTAATGTACGAACCAAAGAGAGAATTTTGAATTGAGTGCAAGAGAATTGAATGCCTGTGTTTGCGTGAGTGTATGTTTGGTACGTTATAACAATTAAGAATTTCAATTTCTATTCATGAATTATTAAATTATTTTAAAAAAAAAAATTGTACAAATCACTCATAAAATAAGATATTGGTAACAATTAAATCCTTAAACTCTCAATTTGAGTATTTACCTCTCGTAAAATTCGAAAATTGTTACAATTAACACAATTAAATTAATTTTAAAATATTGTCACGTATGAATAAGATAAAATTGTCCAACAAATATTTAGTTTTTTTTTTGTCTCTCTAAAAATTTATAACTAGAGAAATTTATAACTTCTTGCATATGGACTTTTTAAATGTGTATATTTGTTAGTTAATAGGTATTTTTAATATCATAGTAATTTTCTCGGGAAGAATTTCAAATTAAAAAATTGAATAGAAAAACATAAAATAAAAAATATATCTTTATGATAATTCATTTTAATGAAATTGTTAAATTTTGATTTTTTTTTTTTTTTTTTGTTGATTTACAGTTATAGCATTTGAAATTTTATATTTAATGAAATATTAAAAACCAATGATATTTTATGTCAAGAAAAAAATGATTTGAATTTTTTTTAACTAATTAATTATTTTTTAAAATCTTCTTGAGAAAATTATTATTATACCAAAAAGTCCCATTAATTAACAAATATAGAGGTTAAGAAGTTATGAATTTTTTTTAGTTATAGGCTTTTAGAGGAAAAAGAAGTGATAAATACTTTTTGGACAATTTTATTCTCTTCACACATGTGAAAATCTCTTTAAATGTTAATAGCAACACTTTTAAACTTTAGATCAGGTGATTGCTCAAATGATAAGGTTAAGGATTCAATTGTCACAAACACCATACTTTATGGGTGGTATGTACAATTTTTCTTTATTTTTACTTTTTTCATTTATCCCTTCTTTTCCTTCCTTTTTCGTTGTAGCCAAACTTGTCCAAAGAGAATAATTCGTTTTATTATAGTTTTTTTAGGTTTAATCGATAAGAAAATTTGAATAAAACAATGCTTATGGTATACATGAATAAGGGGAAGGTGACCGAAGAGACCTATGGTAAAATTTATAGGGTAGAAAATTTTCAATCTCACATTTCTATCCCTCGTTCTAAAGCTTCATTCTAACAATTTTTTTCAAACTAAAATTTTCAATAACTTCTCTCTGCCTCAAATTTTAACCCTTTTTTTTTATAACATCTCTTCCAAACAACCTTATTCAAATATGGACCGAATGGATCGATGGCGTTTTGGTTTCATTATTTTGAGGTAATCCAATTCATTTGATTCTAAAAATTAATATTTGACTTTCATTTATTTGAGAGTAGTAGTGTCATCTATATAGATTTAATAGTTCTCCTCTCCGAATTCATACTAAACAAAACCTTTTTCAAATATGATTGAGTTCAACTCCTCATTCAAACACCTTTACTTTCAATTACTATACTCACTAACAGAGTAATTATATTTACTATTTTTTTAATGCTAATTATTTACTAGATTTGACAAGTTTCGTAAGTTTCCATTATACTTTTCATTGTCATAAACCGATGTTAAAAGTAAAATAAAATCAGAAATGAGAAAAAGAAAAAGAAATAGTAGTACAATAAACCTAATTTTATATGCAAGATTTTTTTTGGTCTGTTAACTCTAATATACGACTGTATACAAACCAACACAACAATGGCTTCAAAGACGAGTTTTGTATGAAAAATTCAGTCCTAAGAAACAAGCTAATCCAAGAAAAAAAAGGCAAGTAAAGAATCAGAGAGCTGAGATGAACTTCTGAATTTTACCCTGTGTTCGCTCCTTCTCCTCGGGTCCATCGAGATCTCCGATATTGTCATGATACTCCTTTGATTCACAAAAACAAATGACCATTTCAGAGCATATAATATAAATAAGATAAAAGAACTTGTTCTTGTTGAAAGATCAACAAAACTCTGGAAAAAAAAAACAGAACTTCACTACTAAGCAGGTTGAAACATTAGTCTATAGAAATGATTTCTTAATGAATGTGCCACCAGTGATTATTAAACTATCATAGGATATTAAACCATTTATACTTTGTTTATTGGGAAGTTCAACCGCCATAATTGCACCAAAATAGTAGGTTATATTTGTAAGACGGAATTCCTATCACTATGCAACACTTCGTTTTGTTTCCTAAAAAAAGATGATGAGGAAGGTTGAGATCTTTCACCTGACATAATTTTTTTTTTTTTAGGAAACAAAATATTTAAATTGATATGTGATGCGAAGATGGTACAATGAATCTATCGAAACAAACAATAGGAAAGATTAAAGAAGAAATAAAGAGAACCGGGAGTGATGAGAATGATTACACATACCCAAAAGAGAGCAAAAACTTAGAATAAACCAACAGTTACCCGCCCCTTTGTTGAGTTATATTAAACCAACAATCAACTTGCAGGTTTAAACTTATGAGTTAGAGTAAATTTAATTATATCAATCAACACTCTTCCTCTCATTGAAGAGGAAATGATTTAACAACAGACTCAGAACCTCCTACTCTGATATAATATTAAATTATGTTAGATTACTGATCAACCTAAAAGTTTAATCTCGTGAGTTAAGGTAATTATATCAACCCATGAAATCCTAACAAATGGACATTTTGGAGAAGAAAAGAGGGTGGGGGTTGCCAGAAAAGAGCAGATCACCGACCGATGATCCAGTTGCCCACATCAAACTCAACAGGGAACCAAAAGCGAGGTCCTCAAATGATGACTGGAGATGAAGGAAAAGGGATGAGGGTGGGTGTTGACAGGAGAAGAGCGTGAGATGCTCTTATGCGGGAGAAAAGAGACACAACCACCAGTGAGATGCCCTTGATTATGAATACAATGCGCTTGACATAGAAATGCGTAGCCATTTCTGCCAGAAGACCAGAAGAAGGAAAAAGAGAAACCACTCATCATCAAATTCATTTTCCAGGTCCTTTATTGAAAGGTGGCATGAAAAAAGAGGAAGAAGGACCGGTTAAAGAAGCATCAAGCCATAGGAGGGAGAAAAGCCGGTAATGCGTGGTCCTATGTGGAAGCTTCCGTCTAGTAAGTTACGAGACTATCACGTGGGGACTAGGAATAGTACACCACATGCAATATAAAATTCTAGTTTTAACCGTAATAGTCATATTGGTCCGAGATGGTGCTGAGAAGAAAACGTTAATGGTCGAAGGAAGGAGGAGATATGGCAGAGGTATGTAGCGACTAGAGGTTTAGGGTCCAAAAGTTGGAGGCGGTCAAGAATTGGTGTAAAAATGTTCCCCACTTGGGTAATTATAGCAAGGATTCCCTCTTTACTAATTGGATGGTTTTTTTTTTTTTTTTTTGCAATCCAAGCACATTGGCAGAGTATTTTATGCAATTACAACCAGATACGTCCCGTCTTTAATCATTAAAGATACTTTTCTGAATGATAAATGAAGTTCTTTAAGCAAAATTAAGGCATCCATTCCGTGTCTTCACATATTGTGAAGATGAACGCCTTGGGGCCTGGGTTGGGAGCTGTCCTTATGCAAGAACCTTGCACTATTCATATCAAGCATGTCTTACCTTTTAAAAGTACAACTAAAGCCATTGGCAATTTTAAAAGGATTATAATTATGAATGGAAGCCTATTTGAAATTCGTTGAGGGGAATCAGGACATTGAATTCGAAGCTGATGGGATATGATTTGGATATTTAATATAAGCTAAGAAATTCAAATTAGGCTATGAATGATTTATCTCAGAAGGCATTAGCAGGTCAAAGCTGTCGGCTTGTGAAAATGTAGGTGGAAGTTATCGATGAGCAAGTTGAGGCTTGTTCAGAATCATTTTCCCCCACAATCATGTTTCCCAAAATCACCTTTTTATTCTTCTCTTAACCACTTTTATTCTTACCATAACAACTTTATATTCTCCCCATAACTATTTTTTGCTCACATCATACCCATTATTTATTTTTCTCATTATCATTCCCTTCACCCCAAACACAAATAATCATTCTCTCCATATACTTATATAAGTAAAAAAAAAATATATATATATATATATACACACACACACACATACATTCATATATACACAGCCATATATACATACAAACACATATATTATGTTTTTTATATAGTGCGGCTCAAGTAAAAAATTTGCACTTTTTAGCGTGCCTGGAGCCTCAGAGGACCATTGCATCTTGATCTTTTTAAAACACTCGAGGACTAGGCTCAGGACAATCCAAACAGTGAGAAACCGAAACCAGAAGATTAATGAAGAGATTGGAAGGTCTTCAAAAAGAATTTTGGAATGACATTGTAGATCCTTCTTTCACTTGATCCTCTCTCTTTTTTATTCAACTTGATCCTCCCTCCATTATATTCAATTAGGAAGTCTTTCAATAATATCTTGGCTTCGGCTTGTCTTTTTCTTACTTCATAATTTTAATTAAACAAATTTTTTTAAAAAACAATAATTTTATTAGAAACCATGCAATAGATTGCAACAAACAACAAACTATGACATTGGGAATAACTTCTCTAAAGACCAGAATAATGAGAGAAGTGGGTTTATAATTTACTTAGCATATGATAACTGAAACATGGTGCTCGCACTTCAGTAAATGAACTGAAATAAAATATTTATAAATTAAGAAAAAATCAACTGAGAGGCAGACCTGAAGAATGTTCTTGATGTCCTGCCTGGTGAGCTTTTGTTGCTTGAGTAATAACTCGATTCTAGCTCTCATCTGAGAGTGCCTACACAAGAAACAAAGAAATCAAGACAATCAAATGCAATGGAATCCCAAAGAGAGGTATATATTTTCTTGGAGGTTTCAAAGAAACAAATATGTTTTATAAGTGATAACACTTCATTTCTCCTATTTCCTTTTCAAGAAATGTTACAAGAAATATGTATATTGGGAAAAAAATGCTTTGGTTTCTTGTTTTCATTTTTTTTTTTAATTTAGTACAACTACAATCGAGGGAGGGGGTTTGAACTCATGACCAAAGAGGATATGGGAATACACTAATGTCGATTAGCTATGCCTCTTGTTGGCTTCCAACTTTGTAATGACAATTTTGCTTTATCATTTTTACTTATATAATGCATAATTGTAACTTTTTTAAATTAAAACGATTAGATTTTTGAATCATTTATTTTGAGAAGAGTAAAAATAATAAAAGTACAATTTTCAATTTAAAAAGTAATACAAAAAACACTTGCCAAAACATATTACGTTTTTCTCATAAAAAATAAAGAATTGAAAGCATGAAACAAATATTTAGTACACTTTCTATATTTTCTTCTATATTTTCTTAAGAAAAAAATTTGAAACAGAACATCATCAACGTAGTTTAACAGTAGCACTTACTCAGAGCACCATAGATGTCCCAAAATAACAGCAATCAACTGCATGAACAAGGATTGTTGTCAACAAATCAATTGAAAATGATTAATTATGTAAATAATTTTTTTTTAAATCAAATAAAATAAGGGATCAAGTCAAATTTATGTTGTACTAAAAAAAAGGGTCAAATTTATGTTCTATCTAAGCGAAGCTAATCATATGTCCCCCTTCAAAATATGCCTCCAACTTTCAAATTGATTAAGCTAAAGGACAACATACACTCCAGATACTTCATCAAGATTTTTTTTTTATTATTATAAAACACGGCAAAGAACATAAAGAATTTCTAGCTAAGACTACTACTCCTATGCATGCTGAAATATAAATGATATCCATAGGTTTTAAGTATCCATATACTCTGGTTAATCTCCTAGAAGTAAATAAATATTTTGATTACATTTTCGCCATGAAAACTTTGACCGGCAGAAAAAAAAAAAAACTGTCAGCCAAGTCCACAAACCCAAAACGAAAATGTTAAACTTGCAGGTGACATTTGGCCAATAAAATCTTCAAATAGGTTGAAGGAAGAGAGGTTTACATTTCTAGGTAATCAAATTAAAACAAAGTTCAAGAATAAAATTTTATGAAATGTTTGGCCAATGAATAATGCTAGTTTAAGAGGAAGATATAGAACTATCTGGAAGTTCTTAAACTATATAGCATTTTAAGTATAAAAAATCAACTTAACTAACATGTTTAGGTTTACTGTTTCAAAAAGTTGTTTTTCCTTATTTTTCTCTTGCATTGCGATACCTTGTTTTTAAGGATAGCTGAAGCTGTTCCTTTAGAAATCGTAGGCCCATAAATAATGGCAAAATAATCTTAATATTACAATCTACCGAATTACACTTTTATAAAATGTTTCTGAAAACTCGGTACTAGCTGTCACAGCATTTGAAGAACATTACGTAAGAAAAAAAAAAAGAAGTATTTGATGAACATAAAAGCTTTTTGAAGGAGTAAATCCCCTGCTGCTTATACAGCACATAACGAATGGAAAAACTTGTATCAATGATCCCCAGGGACTGAGACATCAACCGTCTCTTGTTACAACTATCTAACATAAATCTAAGTACCAATCATCAAACTCCATTGAGTAAAAAGATTTAATAGTAATGAAATATTAATCACCAAGACAGACCTGAACTGTATAAAGCCCCGATTCTAATTTACGGTTGTACTTTTCTTCTTCATCCATCTGCAATTTTTTATGCATCTTAGAACATAGACCAATTTCTAAAATGCAAAAAGTTAAATATAATATCAAATGGAACCTCTAAATCATCAAGTTCAATCTCGTTAAGTCGCTCCATCTCCATGTTGACTCTATCATAATATCTACAAAGATAAAACTATCACTAATCCTACCAGAATGTCATTCATTAAAGTGATAGAAAATAAATAAATAGAGGACTTCATCTATGACAGAAATGGAAGTGAATGTGAACCCACCTTAAGTAGAGTTCCATCAGCCGGTCTATCTTTTCACACTCATTTTCAACAAATTTACTCAACAACCTTTCTTTCCTAGTACCCCTCAAAATACCACCTGGTAAAGTCAAGAAGCATTAGTTGAAACTTGAAACAAATAGAAGAAGGCATAGATGAAAAAAGAAAGTAGATATGGTATTTGCACATGCTTGGGAACCTACTATCGAGATAAAATGCAAAATGAAACTCAATTACCAGTTCTTTATCTTTTCACAGAAACATCATTATGTTACAAGATGAGCATCTAATATGAAACAGTACTTAGAACCATCTTTATAACCACTGTAAATGCAAAACCACCAGAAAACAACCAAGCACTATTTCGTTCATTTGAGCAGCACAAAAAGACTTGTACTTTTTGCTCTCTTCCTGCTTTTCCACACCGAGATTGTCCTCTTTTTACTCTTCAATTTTAGTGTCAGTATTCATTTAGACATTCCGCAGGCCTATTAAGCCGATCAAACTCCTTATGAGATAAAAGGAACAAAAAGTCGCAACCATTTTTGCTCCAAGACATTCTAAATCAATTAAAGGTCTACAGTTCAGTAACAGACCATCTCTCCCTCTCTCATACAATAATAGATTACTCTTAACACCATGCTAAGGAATAAGTACAAATTTTCACACTCAAATGGTAAACAAAACATATAATATTCCACTTGCCTGCTTACCAAATAATGATGCAATAAGAGACACGATACGTTCTTCCAACTCCTCTTGGTAACGCTCTTTCTTGTTTTTCTTATTCAAGGGAATCTACAATACAAGGTTTACAACATGTGAAGTAAGCATCTTCAAACAAGTGATCGGAAGTCAAATATGGGAACAGTATCACAGCAAAGTATAACAAATCTCAACAAAGCTAGGCCCCTTTATATAACCCAGATCTATTATTGACAAATTATAATGAACATACAAGATAACCAAGTACTTCAAGATACTTGGAACCTCCCTAATTCTTGAGATCTCTCAAGCCCTAATTCCTTATAATTCCAAGAACCTCTCACCACTCACTAGACCTCCACTCAAACAACACAAAAATCTAAATTGGAGGTCAAGGAATTGTGTGATAACTAATAAAAATAACCTTCAGTATACTGTTATTTAAAAAAGAGTCTACTCGTCTAAGAGACTTGACCACTGGAACAAATTTTTTTCAAACCCTAAACAAATCATGGAGGTTGGTCTAAGTAACCTCTTAGCTTCACTGTCATCCAAGTTACATCTACATGGAGCTTCACTGTCGTCATAAAAAGTATTAATTATACGTTTTTCACTAAATACATTTTTTAGCACCCCGGATCTCGTACACGTACTTATACAAAGGATTTCTCCCCATCACACCTGACTCTACATCCTTTTAAACTTTCCAAGCTATTGCTTCACCCATATTTGCATGGATAAGGCAAAACTTTCCTTAAAATCAACAACTGTTTCCAATAGACCTCCAACCTAAATCATTTACTCCATAAGGATCTGCTAGACTTCTTTAACTTCTCAGTTCATAAGACAAGATAGAAACCTCAACAAACCAAACCCATATTTGGTTTGAAATTTTCTGTAACGGCATATCCAAATCTGCCTTCTCTTGAAAAACTTATGATTCAAATTTCAAAGGGCATGATAGAAGCTCAATCAATTCACATTCGGAATAGAAAGGAACTTCATTCTCTTCCTCCAAACCAGTGAAAATATACTCTTTTTCCACATCACGACTTATGAACACGACAAACTAAATCAGAGAAATTTGGGCCTTCTCTAGTTCGTTCGCCAATCAACAGCTCTTTCCAGTTATATTTTAAGAAACAAGGTCCCATCAAAGAGAATTATCTTTTTGAAGCGAATGAAATTATCAACCTCTCTTCTATTTAGAAGCACGAAAGCTACTTACAAATAAATGGAGGAACTAATAAACAAAATATAATTTGGTACCAATGACACGCCTTTCAATCAGGTTAAGATTTTCACATTATCCTAGAATCATAATAGATTACCACACATAAAACGGTTAATACTTTAAAATCACACTGTTTATCACTTCGAATATCAGAATTCGACATTAAACTCATAATGAAGAATG
>JBBMEG010000027.1:5100798-5117801 GCA_037832605.1 Cyclanthera cordifolia
TGACCGGCCACCCTATTGATTCCAAAACTCTAGTCTCCTACATCCTTGCAGGTCTTGATGAAGACTTCAATCCAATATTGTGCGTTCTGAGAAACAATGAACCCGATTGGCTGCAACTTCAGTTCGAACTCATTTCATATGAACTGAGGCAAGAAAAATTACTGTCACTAAGAGGCAATACCTCTCTGTTTCATCCTTCAGCAAACTTTGTCTCTTCTAACAAGTTCAAATCCTCTAGTAGCTCAAATAATTTTTCAAACCAAAAGGGAAGCAGTAACCAAGCTCCTAAGAATGTCCCACCACAGGGATATTCAAACCAAAAAGGAAAAGGAGGTAAATGGAAAGGACAAGACAGGAGCACTCCATACTCTACTGAGAAGTGCCAAATCTGTGGCAAAATGGGACATCTTGCTCCAGTCTGTTACTACAGGTATGCCCCACGAACTAACTCCTCTGCAGCACAACAGCACAATCAGAATCAGACCCCTGGCTCCACTGCCCTCATGGCTTACCCTGAGACACTTCAAGATGATGGCTGGTACTTAGACAGTGGTGCCACAAATCATGTCACCTCTAATATGAGTAGAATGAACATCCAAGGAGAGTCTTCAGGTAAGCATACTATTTCTGTTGGTGATGGTACACAAGTTCCCATTATAGGTATTGGTACTGCTTATCTTAAAACTAGAGGGTTGGTCTTAATCTTAAAAGATATCCTACATGTTCCTATGATGAAGAAAAATTTGTTGAGTATCTCTAAACTTACAAGGGATAATGCAGTGATTGTTGAATTTAACAATATTTTTTGTGCTGTTAAGGATCTAAACACCAAGGAAGTCAAGATTCTAGGGAGGCTTGAGAAGGGGCTCTACAGAATCATTCATTTTGGAGAAGATGTGCACCACACTCTTCCACACCTCACTGAAGAAGGATCTTTTGATGAAAGCAAGCTGGAAAATCATCCCATTGCCAAGAAGAATTTGACCAAGAATTATGTTTTCCCTTCTGTTTTTGTTGCTTGTAAAAAGGGTACTTGGCACCAAAGATTGGGCCACCCCTCTAATAGAATTTTGAGTCAAATTCTATCTCTTTGTAAGAACTCAGTGAAAGGAAATGATATTTCTATTTTTTGTGAAGCTTGTAAGTTTGGAAAAAGTCACAAACTGCCATTTCCTACTTCTACTTCTCGAGCTGCAGCACCATTGTCTCTTGTTCACATGGATTTGTGGGGACCAGCCCCTATCCAATCAAACAAAGGGTATAACTATTACATTGCCTTCCTAGATGATCATACTAGACATACCTGGATTTATCCTCTCAAACTTAAGTCCGAAACTACATCCACATTTAAAGACTTTCAAAACTTAGTTGAAAGACAATTGTCAACGAAAATCAAAACTATCCGTTGTGATGGAGGTGGAGAATTCAAACCATTAATCCAATTATGTTTTCAACTTGGCATAGCCATTCAAACCTCTTGTCCTTATACAAGTCCTCAAAATGGAAGAGTAGAAAGAAAGCACAGGCACATAGTAGAAACAGGTCTCTCCTTGCTGGCCCAAGCTCATATGCCTCTCAGTTTTTGGAGGGAGGCTTTTCATACTGCAACCTACATCATCAACCAGCTGCCTACACCTATTTTATCAAATAAGTCTCCTTTTCAGTCTTTATATAACAAGCTACCCGATTATAATTTCTTCAAGGTGTTTGGCACAGCATGTTATCCCTATCTCAGGCCATTTCAAACTCATAAATTGAACTTTCATACTGAAAAATGTCTATTTATTGGGTACCATGATCACTATAAGGGATACAAGTGCCTAAGTGCTGATGGTCGAATATTTCTTTCTAGACATGTTCAGTTTGATGAACAGACTTTCCCATATACTTACTTGTTTGCTTCTTGCACCACATCTGAATGCAGACCATCCATTCAACCAGCTCGAATCTCTCTAGAAGCTTGGATACATCAACCAGTCGTTCATCCTCAAGTTTCTCCAATTTTGCAGTTTTCAAATTCCTCCCCTGCCTCTCAGCTCTCACCAACCTCCGCTGCCATCAATAATGAAGCTGCTGATGATGATACAAATGTGAGTCCACAGAGATTGGATACTGCACAGCATGAAGACACTACCAATCCAACTGACTCTGCTACTACTACAACATCCATCCCTGTGGCTACCACAAATGACAACCACCACCCTATGACTACTCGTTCCAAAGCAGGCATTACTAAACCCCACCCTTACTTTGGTGGACTTATAAACAATGCAACCACACAAACAAATTAGTCACTCATTGAACCCAACAACTACAGAGATGCTTGCTCTGTTTCTCACTGGAGGAAGGCCATGGATAGTGAATTTCGAGCATTTCAGCAGCAAAACACTTGGACTTTGGTCCCGTCAACTAGAAATCAAAAATTAGTCAGCACCAAATGGATCTACAAAATTAAACGAGATGCACAGGGTAACATTGATAGATACAAAGCTCGCCTTGTGGCTCGTGGTTTTCTTCAGAAATCAGGTGTCGATTATGGTGAAACTTTCTCTCCAGTCATCAAACCTGCCACCATCAGACTGATTTTAACTCTAGCCACTACGTGGAAATGGCCTATTCGTCAGCTAGATGTATCAAACGCTTTCCTTCATGGCACACTTCATGATGAAGTCTTTACACCTCAACCTCAAGGCTATGTAAATCCAGTTTTTCCATCACATGTATGCAAGTTGAACAAAGCTCTTTATGGACTAAAACAGGCTCCTCGGGCATGGTATGAAGAACTTCGTCGTTTTCTCTCAATGATGAAATTTGTTCAGTCCAAAGCAGATAGTTCTCTGTTCATTCTTCATACCACCAATGATACTGCCTACATTCTAGTGTATGTTGATGACTTATTACTCACAGCCTCGACTCTTCCATTACTTCAACACCTTATCACCTGCCTCAAGTCAACCTTTGCAATTCATGACCTTGGAAATCTGCACTATTTCCTCGGCATTCAGATACACCAAATGACCACTGGATTGTTGCTCACTCAAGGCAAATATATTCAAGATCTCCTCCTCAAACACAAGTTACAACACATAAAACCAGCCCCACTCCTATGATTTCAGGCAAGCTTTTATCTAAAACAGACGTTGAACCATTGGCTGACCCGCAACTATACAGAAGTATACTTGGATCTCTACACTATTTACAACACACAAGGCCGGACATTGCCTACTCTGTTAACAAGCTTAGTCAGTTTAATCAGGATCCTCGTACAGCACATTGGAAAGCTCTAAAACGAATACTTCGGTATTTGCAGGGCACAATCTTGTATGGTCTTCACATTCAACCTGCCTCTAACATTCAGTTAAATGGTTTCTCGGATGCTGATTGGGCTTCTTGTCCAGATGACAGGAAATCTGTTACAGGTACTTGTGTTTACTTTTCAAACAATCTCATTACATGGTCCTCAAAGAAACAAGCTGTTGTTGCTCGCTCCAGCACTGAATCTGAGTATCGTGCTCTCTCGATGGTTGCCTGTGAAATCATCTGGCTCTTATCGCTCCTCAAAGAACTCAGTGTTACTCTTTCTACAACACCTATCGTCTGGTGTGACAATGTGTCTGCCAACGCCTTGGCTCATAATCCCGTGTTCCATGCCCGCACTAAACACATTGAAGTGGATGCTCACTTCATTCGTGATCAAATTCTGACTCAAACTATACAAGTCCGCCATATTCGCTCCAAAGATCAGTTGGCCGATTGCCTCACCAAACCGTTATCCCCTCAACAGTTCCAAGCTCTTCGTGTCAAACTCGGGCTTCAGTTACTTCACGCGCTTCGTTTGAGGGAGGCTGTTAAAACTACTCATTAACTTCATTAACTCATGGCTTGTCCTTGCTGTACTTGTTAACTACTCTTTATTACTGTATTTACTACTGTTGTTAATTTCTTCTGGTTTTAAATTTGGTTAGTAATGAGTTTGCTTTTCAGCTCATTTATTATTCTCAACTACTCTCCTCTCCCCCTCGTGTATTTAACCTTCCTTTATGAAACTAAATGAAGTAACAAACATAGTATTCAAAATCCCTATCTTTCTCTTCTGTCTTTCCTCTTTGTCGTTCTCTGTTTTTCTTTCTCCTTCCACCAAAAAAGCCCCAAAATACAGAAGTGGAAATCGACCTTCCAGTGACTCGATCGACAAAATCCCAAATCATTTGTGTTCATCGGATTCGGAAGAGAGTGCAAACTCATGAAGGATCAAATTAATACAATCGCACGTGGAGTGGAGCTCTCCGATCTGCCATTTTTGTAGTCTCTGAGAAAATCGGCATGGGCGGCGACGGATTCCAATTCCGACATTTTACTGTTCGGTTTCTGGGAAAGGACGACGGAGAGATGGAGATTCACGGTGGTGGGGTTCATGAGATTCTGATCAAGTGCGGCGGAGATGATTTGAGAAACCAGAGGCTTGTGGTGTTCGTAATCAAATTGAAGGGGATCATTCTAGGAAGAAGAAAAATCACAGAAGAAGAAAGAAATTTGGGAATGGATAAAATAATAGTTTAAACATACATATAAAAATAAAGAAAAATAAATTTGCAAATACTTTCAATTATAAACAAATAGGTAATATCCACCATAATTTCCCATTTTAATAGGTAGACTATCCGGTGTTTTTCATTTAAGTCTACGAACTTGTATATAATTCCGAACCTTAAAAAAAAGCTTCAAATTTATTTTAATGGAAAGTTTTAGTTAATTTAAAAAGAAATAATAAGTTATCATCTTCCTCTGACATTCACAATCTCAGCAAACCTAAAAATAAACCAATTGCAAATCACAAACTGACCATTTTTTTTTTCTTTCTAAAAACAGTAAAATCAAAATTTTACTTGACTATATTTAGAGTAACTATCCATCACTAAATTAGGCACGGAAGCAGAGGTAGTCTTTTTATCTGTCTTTCGATGTAGAAATGGAAAAAATAATTAGTTTAATCTGACTCTTTCTTACAAAACAATTTTATGACTATAAAGTTATCTTCTTGTGGAAAGAACCTCAGTATTGATTAGGATTGAATAACTCTCTTGGCCATGAAGTTCACTTGTATAATATTAGCAACAAATACTGAAAAATAAGCAAGCTATAATTCTAAACCGAATAGCATCGATATGTCCAACAACTGCTGCTGAAACAAAACTTGATTCTATGTATCCTTACATTGGTAGGAGATCAATTTCAAACAGGTTTTGTACATTCGTTTGAAAGGCTCAACCGTAGACTTACAGAGCCAATTTAAGACATATTCTGGAACCGAGCAAGTGCTTTCTTATGAATGAGAGTTTTGTAGCTGTCACCGGCCTGTACCTCGAGCCTTGGATCTAACTTCTTCTGCTGACTCCCGAGTCCAGCCCTGCTATCCATGGCTTGTGCCTGGACTGGCTCCGTCATTCCACTTCCATCCTTACCTAGACCCTGGATGCAAATTATTACCAGAAAAATAATCCCACCATCAGAATGATGATAGCAAAATACCAACAGTATCACGTGGTATGACTATTCTTGCGCAACAAATTGTCTGACCCTACATATTTTTGTCGAAAAAACTCCATGGATTGAACTTATAGCTTCTCACGTCCTTAAAACCATATGGTCTTGGCCAACCCATACATAATCACTCCAATAACAACAATGCAACTTACCCATTCTATAAATTATCTATATTTGGGAAGCTCAATAGGGAAGAAAAATGATTAGGCAAACAGAGGCATATGAAAAATAATATAATAACAACAAAGGAAACATTACCGAGCCTTCATGCCAACCCATGTTACGGAGCATCCTGTTGCCCACGTTACTCTCATCAATTGCTTTATCCGCTGTAATCACTTCAAAAGTGTTGAGACTTGCATCCTCACTTACACGTCCTCCGCCAACACCAGGAGGAAAAGGCATTGCATCCAAAGAACCTTTTTTGACTGAAATATCTCGATCTTGAAATTCACATAGGATAAACAAAGAGGAGATCTCACATGTCAATATGAAAATTCTGAATAAAGCATCGTCTCATCAACCCAGATAACAAACTCAGTCATCAACCCCGGGCTAATCATGAAGAAAAAGAATCTGAAAGTATCAAGTGCAATGGTTCGGAAACATTGTATAATCTCTTACCATAAGATGAACCTCTACACTATATAGAAGCTAAAATGATAGAATGGCATAAAAACAAACATAAGTCAAACAGGACTTACTCAAATCCCCAAACTCAAGGTTGGACCGATCATCCCCAATGAATGTTGACGAGCCATATAAACTCCTCCTTTCAGCGGCGCGATCTCTGTAGCCGGTCTGCGGTTGTTCCCTACTTCCAGAAGCAGGTTGTGGCATTTCAGAGAACCTTCTCTTTCCACTTGCAGAAGTTGCAGGAAGTGTGTAAGAACCCAAAGCAGAAGCATCTGTTCTGAAGGAACTTGTGGAAGAGGGAGTAAGAGTATCGGCAGTTAACAACGGAGTTGAATTGGCAGCACTTGAAGTGGAGACCACACTGGAGGAAGTTGGATACAAGCTATCTGATTTCACAATACCCCTCCCAGAACCTCTGATAACACCCATCAAAGTCCCCCCTGAGCTGTTACTCACAGGTCTAGGCTTAACCTGAGATTCAGGAGCAGCAACTGAAGCAGCTCCCAAGTTGAATGATGTGCTCTCCCTTGAGATTTGAACGTCAGCTTTTGGCTTACTCTTCATGGTTTGTCCAACAGGGAAACACTTATCTTCAGTTGAAGTTAATAACTGGTTGTCATCAAGCGCCACACGAGTTGCTTGACCTTCATGACTTCGTTGCTTCCACATTGTCAAAACATTACTCATTTTCTTTTTACTAGCCAGTATACTACTTTTTGAAGCAAGCTTGATCTCTTTGGCCCTTTCTTTCTCCCTCTTCTCTGCAGCTATGGCTGCTGTTGCAGCAGCCTGGACAGCATCTACCAATGAGGCTGCCTTCTCAACCGATGTAATGGTAGCTGCTGGTGCAGAAATCACTACTTTTTTATTACTTGATCCTTCTGTTGTCTTAGGGAACTCACTCTCTTTTCCAGAAGCAGAGCTCTCATTCTGAGCAGTGCAGGGGATATAATCCTGCTTTTGATGGTCATAGGTGTACCAAATTCCCTTGTTACCGTCATAGTACAAACCTGTGTAATAAATGTGAAAACTAAGTTTCGAAGCTTAACTTCTTAGAAGTAATAATATGCTTTATAGTCATCAAAATGGTGAGCAAATTAAACTCCCTACTAGTTAGTTTTAAATTTTTTATAAGATTTGTGGTTAGCTACAAAGAACTCATGTGGCTTGGCTTTAAGGCTATTTTTATCAGAAGTTCAGAACAGGTTCTTCCGACCATATTTAGATGCTTTATTTAGATATTTGATTATTTTGTTCGAGTACTCAGTACCCTTACGGCCAACTCAAGTTTGTAGCAAATTATAAATATTTTATGAATCAAGTTGAGCATTTATGTGCCCAGATATTCGGTATTTTATTGGTTGGACTGGACTCTATGTGATTAATGGATTTTTCGTCCTCTAAACCACTCATTCATTTTTTGTATCTCTACATAAAATACTTGGAAAATAAAATAGTAAAATGTGATCCTTGCTTCCAAGAAATCTCTTACTAGGGATAGATTTCCAAGATAAACTTTCAAAAATCTACCAAGTACCTTCACCTCTCTAACATACCTCATTACTTCTTTCCAAGTTCACTTGTCAAGTCCACAAACACACAAGTATTCAATACTCAACTTAATCCTAAAGATTATTTGGGTAGGAATAGAAAATTGAAAGTTGGTCTTCTATCAAAAAAATAAAAAGAAATGCTGTCCTACCATTCCCATATCTTATTTTCATGAACCAGACTCCCAAGTGTTTGCCAACTACTAGGAATGAAAACTTCCATGAACCAACAAAAAAGGACAGGAACAGGGGACGTTAAGATTCTCACTCAAAGATCAAAGACCAAGAAAATTAAAAACAGAAGATAGTAAGCAACCAAATAGTAGCAAAAATATTTTCTGGTAACCATAGAATAAGGACAATTTCTATCTAAAGACATACCTGTATTTCCATCATAGTAGAACCCAGAAGCCGCATCATAATAGTAACCTGACGCTTCATCCCACACAAAGCCGGATTGCGGTGCAGAACCATGACCTGACACCTCCTTACCTTCTTGTTCCTGGCCACCATTAGATTGCTTGTCATCTGGGTTGTATTCCTTTGGTGCCCATCCCACAGCATCATACTAAAAAACATAAGAGAATAATGATGCACTAAATACCCCTAGAAGTAAATAATACAATAATTTGGATCCGGTGGATCACAAGATTTATGGATCCTATAATACTGCAACAGAAGTTAGACCTAAGCAACAGGACTAAAAGACTAAGAGAAAACTGAAGAGTTCGTAAAATGAATAAACTGGTGATTTTTTTTTTAAAAAAAAAAAAGCTTTAAGATACCTGCTGAGCAAATGTCGCAGCTTCAATTGCGGCAGCCGCAAGGCTGCTTGACTGTGAAGATCCAGATGGCCCTGATCCTGGACCAAGAATGCTCTTAGCATATGCTACTCGTAAAATTTGTCCATTCTTCTCCAGGGTTGTGCCATTTGTGGCATCAAGAGCTTTGGTAGCATCCTCCACCTACAAAAAATAAAAAATCTCACAACAAAATATAACTCATCTACTTTGTATAGTGTATGCTAAAATGTTATTTTAACATTAGAATTTAAGCAATCAAAAATTACAAAAACACATGCACACGTCATGTGTGTGGGAGAGAGAGATTCCACTATGCCTAGTATAGAGCCCCAATCCACTAATCTCCCTTCATGGATATCAGAAAACAGGTCAAATTTTTTGTAATTTTGATAGAAAATAATGAAAAACACAATGTTTTATAACAAGAACTACTCATTAATAAATGAAAGAAACAAAAGATGATGAGATACAAACTCAAAAAGGAGGGTTAAAGTGAGAAGTTGGCAATAAAAACTGAGCAGAGAAAATAATAAGAAACAAGAAAACAGTTAAAGACAAAGAACAATCCAAAACTACAACTGATAAACAAAGAAATCAGCAAACTAGGCCTTCCACCAAAAAGCTGAAAAACCAAAAACAACTTCAAACCACGACAACCAACTAAGGGAAGCCTCAGTCACACAAGGAGCACCAAGAAACCAAAAAGAAACTTCAACATTTAAATAGGGCGGATGAACCAGATCACAAGATTGTCATGTCCTTGCTCAAGAGAGCATAATCAGAATAGGATGATCTAAAGCCAATACGAATCTGTGAGACCTCTAGTTAGAAGATAGATTTTGGGATATTAATATTTTATTTTTAAGGGCATGTTAGTAATTAGCCATTAGTTTTGTGCTTAAATAGGGGTGTAGAGCCCTTGAAAGGGATGAAAATGTATGTTTTGGTGTAGTCTTTGAAGGAGACTTCGGAAGAGTCCTAGCCCTTTCGTACGACTACGGGGTTTAACGTCTATTATCTTAATATATCACTCATGTTTGTTATCATTCTCGGTATTCTTTGTCTCGTGTTGGTTAAGGCAATCGATGTCTTAACAGAATCAAGATGCGTTTCCGAACCAACCGCAAGAAACCTATAGCCATGAGCACAGATACAGTTTGAAAAATTTTCTTTACTTCAACACAGACCCTAAGCTTCAACAAAGACTACACTAACTAGAGAATCCTGCAACAAATAAAAAGTCTTTCTTTTCCGAGCTCAGAACCAGTTTGTTTCATCTTATAATGTAAACATTATTTTAATTTGCCAAAGGCCGGTCACAATTATGAAGCAGTACTTTTTTTTTTACAAGGCCGGTATCAATAATTGTGTCCTTAACATTCCTTTCGTGTATAGTAGACTGCAAAATCCCCATTTGCAGATATAAATCAATCTCCAGGAAACAAGTAAAATTATTGTTATAAGCAAATAAAAGTAGATATTTCATCACCAATTACAATTCATTTTGTAGAAAAAAATTACACTGCAAATCCAATTAAAAAATTAGCTTACCGAATGGAAATGAGCAAATGCAAACCCTCTAGAAACATGAGTGAATTTGTCTCTAACCAAACGAAGATCCTGCAAATATTTTTTTCAAAAGAACCAGGTTATTAGAAGCTAAAGCAATTATGTTGTCATGACCTCATAGAATTGCAGAGACTAACAGGAGAAAACCCTTAGGGGTGTTTGGGCCCCATTTTTTGGATAAGAAACATTAACTTTTCATTGATGCAGGAAAGATTACATTTGGGCCACATTTTTGTAAACGGCCAGTTGGGTTATCAACCCAACCAATGTTTGCCACGCCATTTATATAAATTTACGTGCCCATTTGTATAGATCTGTGTCCATTTATGTATTCTTTATATCTATTTCTTTAATATTATAATGAATACTATCAATTTTCCTTATGATTTACTGCAAATAACTACTTTATTTATAAATTCAATAATTTCCATTAAACAAAATGCACCTAATTTTTTTTCTAAAATTAGCTCGTAATTATAATGTCAGTTTATGCTTTTATTCAACTAACCCAATTTTTACTAACTATATAAGTTCATTCTCAAAATGAAATGCATTGTTCGAATAACTGTTTCCATATTTATTCAAAAATCTCAAACTAAAACCACAAATATTATTTTTTTAGTATATAACTATATTAAATTTACAAATATGCCCAATAAAATTTTAAGAAAGAAACAAATTTAAATGTTGGGATTTAAAGGTGCCCTCTCAAGGTCCAAGGTTCAAGACCTACCTATGACATTAAATTATAGACATATCTCGAGCCTCTATTCCTTAGATATCTCCCGATACCTGGCCTAGGGACAAGAAAAATTACCCCGGGTATAGTGGAGCAAGAGCTTTGATTTTCCGATTTCCAAATAAAAAAAGGGATAACTTGCCTAAGCAATAACAAACTCTATGTAGGTGGGCACCATGAATTGAACTTATAACCTCTAGATTTTCAAGGCCCTTATTTGAAAAGTAAAATAGCCAACCCAGGATGCTAAATGTTGAAAAAAAACCATTCAGATAAATGAAAGTGAAACAAATGGCATGCACAAAAAAGAGCCCGACAAACACAGGGGGCATAAAAAATTTACAAGAACGAGCCTCAACATTCAGTAATATAAGATTTGTTAGTAAGAGACGTTTTATTAATAAAATGAAATAAACAAAAGAGAGGATAACAATAAACCCATCCGCTTAGCCAAAGTAATCTATAAAACTAAAATGCATCGACCCTCACCCTAGTAACCCATAGATAATCTATTGCTTTCCTACCAAGTTAACAACAAACCAACGGAGAATAACCCTTGCCCAAACCAAACACACAACTTTCTTCCACAGATGGAAGATCCAAAACAACTACATCCATCATCCCTCCAATGAAATAAAACTAGGAAGTTCCAAGAAGATTAAAAAATCCACTACAAGCAAAGGCATAACCAAAAAAGATAATTCACATGTTCCACAGTCTACACCACCACCTACATAAGACATGCCAATTCAAGCCACAAACAAATGTGAGGCTCTCTGAAAAATTCTAAGCAGTTAATCATCCTTGGTACTTTAGCCAAGAAAAGAAACTTAAATCTCTTTTTGGAGATTTTTCTTTTCTTTTTAGAGAAATTACAAGCTTGAAACCAAAAGAGGAACAAAAATACGTGCATCAGGGAGAAAAAGACAGCACCGAATGAAGGTATAAACGCCAGACAAGAAAATACTTTTGACAACCCAGGAATCCACATTAAATGGTTCGTACCATTCAGGATAGAGGACAACTAATTCTAATTGTAATAAATATGAAAGGGAAACTACACCCTTGAATGAGGACGAGGGAGTTTTCGGACAGAGCTTTAGGTTAAAAAAGTGAAAACTGTGACCAACAGGTGCCTGTTCAAAAGGCAAAGATCAAATAAGAATGGAACTATATCAGTCACACAAATAGGTATTTAAAGATAGAAAGTAAGAGATAATGAGAAGTCGCTTTCCATGGGTTCAATCACATTTATCCAAATAAACTTTACTGCTAGTCTGTTTAGAACCCAATTCATTTGTCTGAGGTGAAAATTTGTCCAACTCCAGTTTGGTGCTTAATAGTAAAACAAAAATGAAAGTTAAAAAAATATAATTACTTTACCTTAATAGGAGCATGTTTAGAGAACTCATAGCGAAGCATTCCTTCATCCGCATTTTCATCCAATCCGCGAACAACCAAAACATGAGTTGGACCTACTTAAAATCAAATTCAGCTCACTCCATCCATGAAAATGAAAGAGAAACGGCTTTAAGCCAGAAGATACACTAACCTGCCTCTTGACCTTTCTTTCCTAAAGATGAATGATTAGACATATTAATATCTGCTGGTGGAGCATCATCAGTCCGAGGTTCATTACACTGCATAAAACAATGATGGTTGTTGCAATATTAACAACATGTGACATGTCTGTTTTTTAATGCCTCTTTGTCCATGCACACAGTCAAAGCCTAGAATATTGGGAATAAGGCTCTGAGATAGATTATCAAGGAATAATGACTAAAATGAAAGAATTGCAATAGTGAGACATTATGTGTCCACGGATAGGGTTTATCCTCTTTATTATAATTATATTACGAACATTTCTTATTTGAATTGGGCAGCTTTTACATGAAGAATTATTATTTATGAAGTAGATTATAATGCTTCATTACTCAAGTAAATGAGCTTAAATAAGAAACAATAGTTAGAGATCAAGCTACCAAGTACACAACCCAGAAACATAGTTAAAGATCTCTACAACTACAACTCAAATTTCAATATCAAAAGTGGAACAACATAGAAGAAATGTTGGCAAAACCTGAAAACAAGATGTTCGGCGGGCAAAATTTACACAGCCGCAGATAGTGCACATCCAATCAGATGGCATTGCCATGTTCTTGCTAAAATGACCAGATCTCATAGTATTTTCTGCAGCAAAAGACCCTCCTGCGCTCCCAGTTGGCTTACTACTGCAATACATAACAGATGAAAAAATAAAATAAGCTTACAAGATATAGTTCATGGCTTCGCACTTGCCAAAACATACATTCTACCAAAATGATATTAAGAACTGAACAAAGTTCAGAAAAGACTATCCCAGTTTTCTGAGCTCCAGGGAAGTAAGAAATAAAACAACATTAATAGTGACTCATGGGAAGGGGAATGAGAATGATTATAGGAGGAATGAGAATTAGAGGGAGAATAAGAAAGGGAATGGAATGATTATGGGAAAAATAATTATTAGTGTTTGAGGTGAAGGGGAATGATAATGAAAAAAAATAAAATAATGGATATGGCGTGAATGAAAAATAGTTATGGAGAGAATAAAAAGTTGTTATGGGAAGAACCGAAGAATAGAAAGTAGTTAGGAGGAGAATAAAAAAGTGATTTTGTGGAAGTATGATTATGTAGGAAATGATTCTCGATGGCCCAAACACCAGGAATCATCCCCATTCTCCTACTCCCCTTCATTCTTGGTGGACCTAACACACCCTGAAGGAACCTAGACAATTAGACAAATGCTAGCCTTATCCAATTCAGTATCATATCTAAATTACGGGGATAAACTGAACAAACCTGTACTCAAAGAAAAGCTTTCTGCCATCAACAACAAGACCATCATCACCAATCTTATCCATCATTGTACGTGTTGCTCCCTATTTCATAAATAGGAACAATTATACATATCCTAATCCACCTAGAAATATACCATAATCAACCAACACAAAGTTTGAAGAATTTTAGTTACCACAGAAGGGAAATCAATAAATGCAAAACCGCGTGAAATGCCAGAACTGCGCTCTTTGATCACACGTACATGACGGAGAGGTCCCCATTCAGCCTATGATGATGCACATAATCAAAATCTAACAAATTTCAAATATACAGAGTAAGCCACAAGCACTTAAAATAAAATATCAAGCTTAATATTACAAGGATTTGGTAGAGATCTTCCTCAGTGGTCTTTTGAGAAAGACCCTTCACAACTACAGTGGCAGATGGAGCCTACATGAATATGTTAAACATCACTCAGTTTTATTCGCTCATAAACTATGAGTAAAAAAAAAATAAACTGAGACCAAGAAAGAATACCACTGAATAATGATCACGCTCTTGTTTCTCTTCCCGATCCCTTCGCCTCTCTGACCTTTCATGTCGATCGTCATCATAGCTATCCTCTCGATAATTCCGTCCATGGCTGCGACCTCGAGGAGATCTTGATCTAGAACGATCATCACGTCCACGAGACTTAGATCGATCGTGTCTTCTATAAGGACTTTGATCCCTATCCCAACTAGAACACCTCTTGTCTCGGTCACGATCGCGTGATTCACGCCTTCTCCAATTACCCTCTCTTCTACTACCTCTGTCATAATCAGAATCATAACGATGTCGACCATAGTCATAATCCCTCTCATAACTATCATCTCTCTTTTGATGGGTCACGTTAGACTTGTAGTCATAATCATCATATGCATAATCATCATGCTCACGACTCCCAAATCGATCTAGCCTGTCAATTTCATGATCACGGAGATTACTAAGACTACGATAACCATCACGAAATCTATCAAAATCCTGATATGTATCAGTTTCATGTTCATTAAAAGCATCCAAGTCATGGTATGACTCATTATATGGTTTCTCATGTCGCCTTGATGCCCTATCAATAGGGGGGTATTCATCTTCATAACTTCTCCTCCTTGATTGAGACCAAATGCCAGAAGCGGAAGGTGCTGATGGTGGATAGTCTTCCCTATTGGAAATATCATGGTGAAAGGCATCTCTTGGGTAACTGTTATCTCTTGTATATCGTTCATCTAAAAACCTTCGCTCATCAAATGCTCCGCCAACCCTGCAAAAAATGATATAGAAATGGGATGGAAGAAATATATGTGACATAATAGAAACTAAACTTTGAAAGAAAAAAAAAAACAATCTACGAGTACCTAAACCTCAAAAGAAAATCAGTAAACAATGCAATGGATATATACATAAGCAATTTAACTATTTCAAGTACAATTTTTCCCAAATTTGTAAAAATGTTTTTTGCAATGATGAAGCACGAGTTATAACTCACCGGAAGTTTGGCTCTTGAACATTACCATAACCCTCCAAAGCCTGTGGATTCAAGAGAATAAGCTATGTCAGCAAATAGTCAATGATCTTACAGGTTAGGCAAATCCAGTCCACATCCTCAATGACCCATGTCTTTCTCTCATTTTTTTCTTTAAAGATGAGATCCCGGAAAAGAAATGGACATTCACATAGCCCTAATAATTTCTGGAATTATCATCCATAGAGGTGATTATTAAGTAGGAAACCACAATTACGCTGTTATTATCCCATCCTTGTTGAAGACCATAGCGCCCGGGATCCATTATTGCAGTAAAACGAGTTAGGAATACACCCCTGCAAAGCTCTGGAGCACAATGTTTGAAAATCTTTCCTGTAATACACGCACCAAACAGACACAGTTATGCAATGACGAAACAACACTTAATAAGTCCCATGAATAGACCTTGGCCTTGAATCTAAATTGGAATCCCTCATAAATATAATCCTCCCCAGAATTCAGAAACATCAATCTTCCGACTCCCTTAACAAAAATGCTGACCTTGACATTAGAAACCATAGTTGACGCACAACGATACAACTCAGTTGTCAAACTTAATCATATAACACACGAACGCATTGAACAAGAGGTTTCAAGCGACCAACAAGGCAAACGGAAAACCAAAGAAAAAGGAAGAAATTCACAAGAAATCATGACTAAAGACGTTATTTCCATGAATATCTATCAGAAGAGCGACCCACGACGACACACAAATACATAACAAGTCTTCAACAACATTGAAAATCACAAAGAGAAAAAAGTTCGACGTACGTGCAATGGAATTGGTAGATTGATTTCGATCCGATCGAACGAATTGAAGCCGAACAAGGAAGAAAGGGATCAGAAGTCGAATAAGAAAGGGATGCGAGTAGGGGAACAAGAAAGACGCAGGCAGTGAGTGAGTTTGCAACGTCGGATCGAGTTGAGCGGCTGCTGGCTCTACGAGCGACGAAGAAGCTGCACGCGGAGGTGAGGCCTCGTCGGAGTTTTCGCTGGTGGGAGAAGGGGCTGTGGCGGCTCTTGCTACGCCAAGAAGAAAAAGAAGAGATATGGGGGAGGGGGCGTGCGACTCAATAACATTTATGGCGTGTTTTGTAAAAGAAAGAAATATTAGGGATTAGATAGATGAATAGTTTAAGATAGATGAATAGTTTAAGGGTTTTTTTTTTTTCAAAAAAGTTTAGGGTGTGTTTGGTTAGGAAAGGAAGAGAAAAGAAATGGATTTGCAAGGAAAGAGAAGTGTTAATAAGTCTATGTGTTTAGGGTGTATAGATAGGAAGGACGGTTATTAATTTTTCTTTTTTTTTAGTAAATTTACTTTTTCTAAATTTAAAATATTACAATGATAGAATAAATTTATTAACATATTGCTTAAAATTAATATTCACTCATAATTATTTGTGAATCGTAAATATTTATATTTTATAAAAACAATTCAATAAATTTATAAAACAAATAAATAGAGGTAAAAAAATTAAGATGTTTAAATGATTAACAAAAAGAAATAATTAAATGCATATTTATAATAATACATAGACATAAATAGTTATAAATATCGTTTAAATAATAAAATATACCCAAAATTTACATGATAAATAATACATTTAAAATGAAAAACAAACATATATACATAACAAATGGTTAAATAGAGAAGTTAGTTAATCTTAGAATAATCATGGTATTAACGAATTATTTTTGAAATAATAAATAACTAAATTTGAATATTTATTGATTAATTAGTTATATATAATTTAAACTAAAAAAAACAAATATGAAATTAGAAA